>JASFCX010000342.1:0-13473 GCA_036937015.1 Crucibulum parvulum | reverse complement strand
CAGCAAAGGGAGGGCATACCTGTTTCTAATTTCATATTAAGTTTCTTTATACTACAAAGTATATGTCTATAAATTTTTGTACACTCTCACTCTTTAGTTACTTCACAATGACTCTGTTTTATTGTTTGGTGGGAGGTGATTGGGCATGGGAAAATATTTGATACATGGTTACTTTTGGCAAGTGCAAGTATGACAATGGGTTGGGTTTTCTGACAGGTTGGGTATGGTTTGCCCTTGTAAAATCCAGGGTATACCCCTGGTGATCACTATGAAGGAAAATAGAATAATCACACATCCAGGCCATAGCCTTGTCAGATTCTAAGTCAGGCTGGAACCATTCTAACACAGAACCTTTAAGGTAAGACAGGGTAAGTTTAACCTTGAATTTATCACAATAAAAGGAGTTGGGATTGTCTCAAAGTAGAGATTGTTCTATAGGGTAAACTGTCAGAGTTTCTTAGGCTCTGAACTATAAAATGTATCAGGCTCTCTGATTTTAACTATGCTGCCATTAGGAGAACTGTGCTTAATAACATGAGCAAAAACTCTGAGTACACAAGCTATGCTGTCAGGGGAGACATAAGAGATATTGTCATTGTTGTCATCAGATGAGGGTTCATTCTCATCACCACTATCACTGTGATTGGGTGTTATGTTCATGCCTTGGCATCTAGATCTCTGCATGTTATCATCAACTCCACACACTTCACATACAACTCTACACTCCCTGACTCCCTTTACCACATATTCCTCACAGACTTCTATTTAGATCTTGATTATCTATTATCTATTTCCTTTAGTTTCATTTGCACAGTTTGTTTCAAGTCTCATACATATTTTGTATTTTTTACCTAGTACTCCACATTACTTGTCTCTGGACTTTTAGTATTTAAACCTACTTACTTCAGTTTGTAACATTAGTTTAAATATTGACTTAGTCTTCATTCTAAACTTACCTTGAGTTCTCTCCAACTTTGCACTCTTCTGTAGAACTCCTGTAGGGAGTTCTCTTTGTCATTCAGAACTCCACCTTGGGTTCTGTCTTACCTTGCTCTTGTCCTTTGGAAATCCAGGGACAGCTAGTGGAAAGGGCCACAGCATATAAGCTGAAGCTAAAGTCCCTAGTCCACCTCAAGGCAATCTGCCTCCATACTCTACTCTCACTATCTGACATCTCCACCACTAAATCAGCCTATCTCCAGCACAGCACTTAACATTGGGGGGCCATTGCCACCACTGCCATCAGATGGGTTACTGTCATCATCATTATCACCTGCATCATTACTGTTGTTACCAGGAGGCAGTACTGGATACTCAGAGACACATGGAGTGCAGGAAGATGTGTTTGTCCCTTTGGTAGGTGTCAGGGTAAGAGTACTGTGTTGAGAGAGATTGGTTACTGGTGTAAGAGAAGTGCACTGAGCTACAGGAGTAGTTCTACTGCAGCCTCACAGGCTTTCTGAGAAGTCTTGGTATTCTGGAGGGTTTTAGAAAATGTGATAGAAGATATAGCTAAGAGATGGGGATTGAATGGATGCAAAGTATGAGCTTAAATATACTGTCAAATTTGGGAAATTGATTGGAGTTACATAGTCAAGGGTCTAATGTAGTCAGGGTTCAAGTTGAGGTCAAAATAACCAAAGGGAGTTGGCTCCAGCTTATGTGCTGCACTATTTGCAATCTGTTTGGTTGTCCCAGATTTTGGATAACAGTCAGGATATGTTTGGAGTCAGGGAATCAAGTAAGGTGAAGTATGGAAGGACATGAAGTTCAACAGCAAGGACAAGTAGGAGAAAAGCAGAGTTGGACAATTGGTTATTGAATCAAGGTCAGATAAGATGAGTGAATGACATTAATATTCAAAATGAGCTTCATAGTTGTACAAACAAAGGTATTTATACTAAATAAAACTATTGTTCTGATATACAGGGATTCAAAGTGACATGAAATAAAATGAATGGTAAGAACAATAGAGTTGGAAATATAGGAATGTAGAGAAATTGGGGTATTAAATTATATGATGAAAGCTAATTGTTTTGCATGATATATTTATAGATAAAAGAAGATACTTGAAGATATAAAAATATTTATTATTGTTTGTTGGACAAAGTCACATGAATGAGATCAGGGCAATCAGGAGTTTGATGATTGGATTTCTGAATATGACAGATACAGAACTTATGTAGCAAACCATATTGGTGAATATGATGAGAAATGCAGCAAGAAGAATATATAGCTATGCATGAATGTTAATGATACCTCTAGGTGTAGCAATGCTGTACATGTATTAGTAACCCAACATCCACCCATGCCATCTGACAAGAACTCCCCTCCAGAACATCATATATGCTCACAGTCTAAATGCAGAAATATCCTCCTGCCTAACTCAAACTATAAATCTTGCAAAAAATGTCATGAATTAGACAGGCTTTGAAAACAGGGGAAGCAGAAAAGGGATTAAAGCATTAATGAACCACAGAAGAAAATCATGCCCAAGATTCAAACTAGCTCTTGCAGGATCAGGGAGCAACAGCAGGAGGTGATCATGGTTGAGGATAGTAGCAGTGAAGAGGAGGTGAGTCCCTGGAATGTATCAGACAATATGTATGCTTACCTTAGGAAGAAAGGCTAGTGACTGTGATTTGCCCACATTCAAAGATTGTGAAAAATTCTTTTGCCAACTTTGGCAGGCATTCAAAAGCCAACAAGAAGTCTTCTTTAATGCAAGATATGAGATCCCAGTGGATCCATTAGTCACTAAGAAGGAACATGTTCAGATGACAGCACAAGAGATATGGAAGGTAACAGGGTATAGATTTTGGTATGGCACCAATTATATACCATTACAGATGAGCTCTTATATTTATCACAGGGTATGCAACAACCAAGAATTTGGGAAAGGTCATAAGATGTAGGGTGAGCTATAAGTTTTGACTCTTCCTGAATCTTCCTGAGTTATTATGACTCATTTCTTCTCTTGTTTCTTTAATCTTCTCCAGATCTACTCACTGTAGATTCTTTTGGTTTATCTTTTCATCTTGATTCAATTACAGTACCTTTCACTTATTCACTCTTGACTCACTTAAATAGTCCATACTAGTATGTAAGGATAGGTACTTAGATGTAATTAGGGTAGCTTTCTCAAAACTGAGACCTTCAACACACATTACATGTGCTCTTAAGTTCTCAATGAGATTATCTTCATGTTTTGCTAGCCTCCAGCAATACTCAACCTTTGGAAACTTGGTGAACTCACACATAGAGTCAAAAAATCTATAGGATGGGAAACAAGGTGAGCACAGCATCTTTCATTTGTTACCTTAAAGATTCTCATGTCCAGCCACAGGAACCATTCTGCTCAAAATGAAGTTTATACAAGGTATCTGGTGAGTATCATATTTGATGTATGCAAGACCTCATCCACCTACAGGGCCTGCCTTCAATGCTGATTGTCATACTGATACCTCTGGCCTGCAGCAGTCCATCTTATTCATCAAGGTGTGTATACATCTCAACAACCAAACTCTTTGTGAATGATGTGTTTTGTTGCCATCATTCACTTTTTGATCCTTCTCCACACTCCTGGAACCTTGGGTGCCATCAAGCTACTTATACAGATGGAGGTCAAATCACAATTGCATATCTGACAGTTAATTGTCAAATCCACTCACATATGCACATGAAATGGCAATTTGCAATTGAGAAAGGTGCAATTACAGCAGTGTCAGAATGCATTCTGGTCTGACAGCAATAAATATACAATACAGCCACAAGTTCATATAATCAGTTGGAAAGCAACATGGGGTCTGTCTATTAGCAAGCATATCAGCAGATTCCTGTACTTCTAGGCCCCATCCATACCAGACAACAATGTCTTACTACACTGCACAGTTCCATTTGTAGTTCCCTTGTTGTTTGCATGGAAGAGATGGCATGAAATGAACTGCTCCCAGTAATGTATTACATGCATCTATTGCTCCTAGGTGGATCACAGGCAATGGTAGATCCTAGGTCATCAAAAGGTGAGTTGTTGGACTTGTAAGATTGTAGTGTGCTCTGCAAGACATTGGTGGGATGAGAGTACCCTAGCTGTGATGTTGCAGGTATAGCAATGTCAGTGCAATCAACCAGACACATAAAACCAAGCACTTGCCTGTGACTGACTGTTTTGAAGCTGCTATTCAAGCACTGAGTTCTTTTTCTGGATCATTTCTGACTGCTAATCAAGCTCCCATCCATGATTCTCATGCTATTTATCAACAAGGAGCTTGGTTCAAGTGAGGTGCATATGCATGAGTTAATGAGAGCACCATGTCAATGTTTTCCATCTAATACCTATCTCACTGCTTGCTATTAACTATCTAGAGTGAATGCAGGAGTGATAGTTAGGGAAGTCTGCAGAGCTTTAGGATATTGGGGAGATATGAGATTGTGAAACAGAAGCTGGTTAGGATGCTCTTGACCTCTTCTAACTTGAATCATGAGATGACTAAAAGAGTAGTAACAGGAGTATCACAGTTTAGTATTCATAGTATTCAATGTTACAATACTTTTAGATATTCAGATAACTATGGCATGTATTTGGGATATAGAAATATTTTATGAGTCTTATGTAATAAGAATCATTCTTTTAGGGAGTTTTAGTTGAGCATTTTGTCCAACATCAAAAGTGAGTGAAAATGTTATGTCAGAGGCATGCATTGCCACCTTGGCATCTCAAAAATCACCTTTTACAGAATTATCATGTGATATTTGTAATTAGTAAGATAAGATTCCTATGTTCTTTTCTTGTTCCCATTTGTTTCATTCTTTTCTTTTGTACTCATTTTTATGCATACAGACCTAAGGCACCATGTGCCCCTCCTAGCAAACCAGGATGTACATTGGTGTATTCCCTTCCATAATAAAAAATACAATGAAACCTGCAGAACACTGGTAATGAGCAAGGGGCACTGGGAGACCTGTGTAGGTGGATCTGCCAGGTAAGAGAACCACAAATTCCAGTGGGTTTCAGTGGTACATCATTAACTCTCTTCTGGCAAGCAATGCTTTACATAATTAAATGAATTTCATTGTATGACTGGTAGACTTGGGATCCAATGGCACCACCTTCTTTGTGCTGACCTTTGAGTATACTGGAAGTTGTTCTCTGAAATTGAGATGGGGTAGAAATGATTTTACTCACAGGAAAGTACATAAACAGTATAAGTACACAGAATAAAATGATCAGAATAGTTCAGTGCATGTTATAAACAATGATGTACTTGGTATAACAAATTTAGAATCCACTGTCTGCTCAAGAATCCCATCAAAGGAGAATATGAATAGAATGTAGCTGGACTCTGACAGTAATCAAGTCCATACTCTGTAGAACCTCATCAGCAGAATTTTGATATGTAAGTGGTAATTTAACTACTAGTAGCAAGGTTAATGACACTGAAAGAAATTGAAACTTGACCATTGTTTGATGTTGCAAGTCAGAAGTCTTATCAGAGACAAGGCAAATCAAGCAAAAATCAAGGAAAAGTGTGGCAATATGAAGGATATCTGTTATGACAAGGTGATGGACACAAGTTCATGTTCATTGTTGGCTTGTCAAGTTTGAGCCTTGAGCATGGTAGGTGTGACATTAGTCATACAAGTCCAGACAGCCCATGGTGACTTGTGGCCATTGGCCAAACAGGCTTGTCAACAGATCATGACTCTTTGTAAGCATGAATCCCAATGAACCAGGTTCATGATAGTTTTATCCAATCTGTTTGATCTATTTTAAGCATTATCATCAAGAAGCCCCCATCACACAGATCTATGAGCTAAAATTCATCACCAAAAAAAATTAGACTTGTACTGCCATGCTTGCAATGGCCTGCAACCCCAAGTATGTAGTAATGCATATCACTGAATATGATGGGAAAGCATCAGGAAGAATATATAGCTATGTATGAATGTTAATGATACTCCTAGGTATATTGATTCTTTTGAATACTTGTAATAAGATAGGCATATGATCAGACAATGTTAATTTTACTGGCTGTACATCATTTTTTGTAGCTTTTGGTTTCAGTTTTGACATTCTGAGATTGTACATACATTTGATGCTGCTCTGGGTATATTTGTGATTTAAGCCCAAAATTTTCATGCATTTTTCCACAACAAAAACCAGGAGGTTTTGAGCTGCAGATGACTTGTTTAGACTTACATATGTAGCTGCCAGATTTGACATGGCCTCCAATGTATCTGGATGATCTGCACCCAGAAGCTCCTTTCTCTTGTCCATCACCTGGATGTTCAATGGCTCAACCTTTGCATATCTGCCTAGATATTGGTATGTGGCTGCCAGGTTTGCTATGGCCTCCAATGTATCTGCATGATCTGGACCAAGCAGCTCCTTTCTCTTGTCCATCACCTGGATCTCCAATGTCTCAGCCTTTGCATATCTTCCTAGATAACAGTATGTGGCTGCCAGGTTTTCCATGGCCTGCAATGTATGTGGATGATCTTCACCCAGCAGCTCCTTTCTCTTGTTCATCACCTGGATCTCCAATGGCTCAACTTCTGCATATCTGCCTAGATACTGGTATGTGGCTGCCAGGTTTGATATGGCCCACAATGTATCTGGATAATCTGGACCTAGCAGCTCCTTTCTCTTTTCCATCACCTGGATCTCCAATGTCTCAGCCTCTGAATATCTTCCTAGATACTGGTATGTGGCTGCCAGGTTTGCTATGGCCTGCAATGTATGTGGATGATCTGGACCTAGCAGGTCCTTTCTCTTTTCCATCACCTGGATCTCCAATGGCTCAGCTTCTGGATATCTTCCTAGATACTGGTATGTGGCTGCCAGGTTTGATATGGCCAGAAATGTATCTGGATGATCTGGACCTAGCAGCTCCTTTCTCTTGTCCATCACCTGGATCACCAATGGCTTAGCTTCTGGATATCTTCCTAGAAAACAGTATGTGGCTGCCAGGTTTGCCATGGCCAGCAATGTATGTGGATGATCTGGACCTAGCAGGTCCTTTCTCTTTTCCATCACCTGGATCTCCAATAGCTCAGCCTCTGCATATCTTCCTAGACACTGGTGTGTGGCTGCCAGGTTTGATATGGCCTGCAATGTATCTGGATGATCTGGACCTAGCAGCTCCTTTCTCTTGTTCATCACCTGGATTGCCAATGGCTCAGCTTCTGGATATCTTCCTAAATAATTGTATGTGACTGCCAGGTTTGCCATGGCCTGCAATGTACCTGGATGATCTGGGCCCAGCAGGTCCTTTCTCTTTTCCATCACCTGGATCTCCAATGTCTCAGCCTCTGCATATCTTCCTAGATAATTGTATGTGGCTGCCAGGTTTGCTATGGCCTCCAATGTATCTGCATGATCTGGGCGTAGCAGGTCCTTTCTCTTTTCCATCACCTGGATCTCCAATGTCTCAGCCTCTCCCCACTGTCCATCTTCATCTAAAATGTGAGCAAAAGCTGTACATAAATCATCATAGTAGTTGTTGGTTATTTTTGCATTTGAAATATATTGTTGATTCACTTTCGGATGTGTTATAAGTATATTTTTAAGCATATAATCTGTTATTTCCCTCTTCCATATAGCACAATAACTAAGTATTGTTAATGCCCAGAGAGAAACACTAGACTTCTCATATGATTTCATTCTTATCCTGCACCATGAATGCACCATTGGGTGTATACTGTAAAGTTCTACAATTGGATCTTTTTTGATCAAGGAAAATGAGAGTAAAATTTGTATTCCAGATCTAAATTTCAATTTATCCCATCTGCCATCCTCACTTAAATACCATTTTTTTCTATCCATAAGCAAGAGTGCTAATGGAAGTCCTCTGCTGGACTCATATTCTAAGTCATATTCTACATATCTTTCAGCAGCCCTTGAGAATATAGCTTCTACAATATTTTCATGATGGAAAAATGCCATAATCTGATGAATTTCAATTGCTGTTTGAGCAGCTTTAGCATTTGGATCAGATTGATCATCTGCTATAGATTGAATTTTTTTGTAAGATAGTTCCCAGGTACCATAAACTGTTCTTTCATATTTAGATGCTCCCTTGAAAGATGGATGATTCATGAGGGTCATTTGATCATTAGCATATAGCTGAAGATAGTCATATATATTGCAAAGGCCTGATAATATAGAGGCACCAGCTTGTGCAATTGCAAGTGGGATGCAACATAGCTCCCTTACTATCATTTCAGCAGTTTCTTGAATTTCTTTACTAGACTTGTTCTGCAATTTTGCTCCTTTAAGCAGAAGAACTATAGCATCATTCATTTGCATTTCATCTACTGAAATGGAATTGTCTGAACCAGTAATATTCTCCATATTAGGATTCCTGCTAGTGATCAAAATATCTCCTGTATCACTGGGGGGTAGTGAGTACTCCACAGTTGCTGGATCTCCATCTGCATTATCAAAAAGTAAAAGCCATGGTTTTGACAGAGATCCTATCCAGTTTAAAACTGATTCAGCATCTTCAGCCACAGCAGCACTTTTGGCTTCTGGAATAGAAGAAATCCCCTTTAGACTAGCAGAGATGGTTTCTTTGTCTGTTGCATCAATCCAGAAAATATGAGAATATCTGCAAAATAACCAAATAAATTCTCATCAACACACAAGTATCACTGTGTAACATACTGTTTTGTTTCCTCTGTGAATTTCAAAGCAATCTGAGTTTTTCCTATACCACCCATACCATAAGTAACAAAAGAGCACCGGGGAGAAATATCATTTTCAGCTCTGTGACTGAAATATTCTTTCAATTTGCTAAGATAGGCTTGTTGTCCAGTGAACAGGGCACTTGAGTGTGGCTTTAAGATGATCTTAGCTGGTTCATGCTGTTGAGCTAGCTGATAAGTGTTGTTCTGTAGATGATCATCAAATGTTTAGCTCAAATGCTGAAAGCTTATTTGATTGCTTACATATTGATCTCCTGCAATGTTGTTGAGGGTACTAGCAGTGATTGATATACCCTGTGCATTCTGGAGCATGTTTGCAGTAGGCAGAGTATACATTGTGATTTATTAATATGTTCAATAAGGAGCTTACAACTTTCAATGACTGGATGAGAGTAGATAGCAAGGGGCAAAGGGCATCAGTACCAATGGAGCACTTCTCATCACATGCTGACAGTGTATGCGGAAGTTGCCATTGTGGTATTTCCGAGGTAGGGCCGTTGACACCGGCACTGTCTTTCTGTGACTGCTTGTTCTTCCTTCCATTCTGATTGTTTATATACCATTTTGTGAGCCATGCCTTGGCCCTCTACAAATCTCCTTTATTTCCTCCTACCTCGATTCATGTGAAGCCCAACGGGCCGTCCCCACTTCTGCTCATGCCAGTCCCGGCTCATGCATGAAAATGGCAACTCGGTGAGCCTTCACCCCATTCAAGTTCTATAGCCTCTACAGATAGGTATATAAGGATCATTGGACCGGAAGTGTGAAGCCTCAGCAGTGGTTTTTAAACCTCGTAAGTTAGTCTCTGTCCGCCTTCTTTCCCCCTTTACCCATTTGATTTGTCATTCTGGTGTCCTGCCTTTGTGTTCTTTCACTTTTGTCGTTATGATTGCGCAATACACTTCATTCCTTCACTTCTCCTTTCCACTGTATTTGCTTGCCTGGTATTCACATTAACCCATGCTCTCAGCAGCTCGTCAGCCTTCAATGAACATCCAACACCCGTACTACGCGCAAATCCTACTCGATGCAAGTTCCCACTCACCCACTCCGGTCTAACAGAAGACTTAAGTGCGAGGATGCTCTTGGAAGCGGCATCTTGAGGTGTTCAATATACTTGCATATGAAGTGGTTTGAAGTCGTAGACAGTTCATGGGTGGGATATCTTTGACTTATGTATTTATTTGGTCTTTTCTGACTCTTCTCGAGCAGGATAAGATGTTCAACCAATGTGTCTTGATGTCTTTACCACTGAGTGTAGGCGCTACTATTTGCAGAGACTCACTGAGATTGGAATCAGTATCTTCCATTACTCAGCTGATCACATTCTCGCCATCCGTACATCTCGCTTTATGCCTTTATTGTATCCTTGCTGATTCGTTTTGGGCACCATAAGCATCCTATTAGTGTGTTTTACCTATTGACTCTATGCCTTTTCCATCTTGTTTTGATCCTTCTGCGGTATATCTATGCTGCCACTTACTGCCGTTATTCCTATCATGTAAAAGATGCTCGTTACAAATTGATGTGCACTCGTGCACACGTCGTTTGCTGGACAAGGTCAATGTTACATTTATTGCCCAAACCTCCATAATGTAGATTCCTTGCTCCACCTGCCGCTTAACTCATACGTGAACAGCCCTCTCCGTGGTGATGTTGTGTGGAGGTGCGTTGGGTTCACCAGATGGAATAAATATAGCAGCAACACCACCCTGTTGTCGTGTAGCGTTGGTGTGAATAAATTTGCTTTTATTATTGGACTACCCATGATCATTTGTATATATAACTGTCAAATATGCACGTCCCTGGCCTCCCGTAAAGTTCCCAGGTCTTGGGGCTACGAGCTCAGTCTTCGCTTGTCATGCAGTCTTGTTCTGTTAAGACGATACTCGGGTAGAAGCATCACATCTCTTCACAATGGTGAAATTATGTACGCTTGAAGGTTCAGGTTGGATCAGTTGGGCACATTGAAGCTTGGAAGTGATATCCGATTATCAGCGCACATTTCCTGGCTGTGAATCTTGTAGAGGATGGATGTGACGAGGGGTGTATGCTCATGGTAAACAATCAAAGACACCGAGTCAGCTGCGGGGAGAGCTCTCTAAGAATCTTCTGCACATTCTAAAAAGGCATGTCGTAAGTGGCAAGCAGCCAGCAGCGCCAAACCGAGGTCAAGAGCATTTTCTAATCGCAGCATCACTCAAACCATGGAGGCCTTGTGTACCGACAAACCCCATAGCCGGACCCAATGACACACAGGTTGTGACCAGCCTTGAAGTAATCCGAAGCAACGCGGCGTAAGTAACTGAGGACGACAGCTAGAAGGAAACATGTAACTTAGAGGATACTCACAAAAGGCATCAGATATGGGCCCTCTACCCCATACACCACGAAAGCCGCAAACCCCAGCATGGAGCTGAAAGCAGCCACTATAAGAGATATTGCTGATGCGCTTGGAGCCAAGCTCTCAAAAGCGAGTACTTAAAGATATGGAAATGGGTAGTGTTGGTGCCAGAGGACAATAGTTTGAGCAAGACAATCAGCTTCCCAAAGAATCTCAGCAGCCTTTCTGGAGCTCAGGCGCGTAAGAGGTAGACACCGATACTACTTGAAGTGAATGAGCAAGGACATCAAAAGGATACAGAGTTTGAAGACATAAGAGTGATGAAGTTGTACTTCCACCCGATATATACCAGCGACAAAGTTACATTGCATAACTAGCGCACCCATCTCCACAGTGATCACCCCCAACCGACCCTCAACCTTCGTTCCTATAGCATCTGCATTTCCGTACTGGATTTCATGTATGTTTTGGTGAATGGATTTGGACGTGAAGAGGGGTGGAAGTTGACAGGGATGTACAAGATCGGTGCCGAAGGATCTGGTTGTAGATTCAGATAGGTAGCGTTTGGTAGACATGAATCCACTGAGCTGACCGATCAACTGAGCTGGTCGATGGGGATGGATAGGACCGCTTAGAAAAGGATAGACAAACCAATGCGCCAGTTGCTGGCATGTAGCAAGGAAGCTGATTACGATGTGCTGAACGTCCATCACGAGTGACTTTCGCTAGGTGATTCCGCTCGACATCGTATGCTCAGTGGGCCAATTGTCATGTGTTGGTAATGGCTCAGAGTCCATCATTTGCTCTTGCTGCTAAGACTGGCGGTGGTGCCCAGCGCTGGTATCATTCAAAGAAGGCCCTGGGAGCTTAAGGAACTGATTATTAAAAGCATGAGTAAAGCAGGTGAAAGGAGGTTCAGAAGAGAACAATACGGGGAGGAAAGGAGGGCAGGCAGAAGCTGAGTGGATGGGTAGGTAACGTAAGTGCAGGGATAAGGTTGTACCCGCCAACATAATTTGAATGCATGGATTCATGCAAGATGGTGAACACAAAGGCTCGAGATTGGCTGAAGACGGACTAGTGGAGGAGGTTACTTATGTATGTCAGCAGGAGGAATGGGCAAGAAGACGGAGGACATTCGATCATTGAGTATTCGCGGGGTGTTCTCACGTGCCTACCGTGTTTGCATTGTCATCTTGAATGAGGTCGCACCCAACATTAGATAGACTCCTCTCCTCTCGATTCAGTGGAGGATGTTTTGCTGAATCTATGCACTGATCCGTGTAATCCAACTCATGCCATTGAGTGATCCATTCATATGCGTATCGCCTAGCTGTGATGATGCTGGTTAGTGCTGGTGTGCCCAAATATGCCCCTCTCCCCACATTCAGGCCAACGTCTGCTCACCTGCAACATCATCATCACATTCAATGTTACCCACCAACCTCCCTTAACACTTCACTCGCTGGTCTGCTCAAAGCTGATCATAGATCACCTAATGACGCGTGTGTCATCTTTTCATATCTTCCATGGATAGTTACTGATAATGCCCATCCAGTTATTATATCCTTGCTCTTGCTTGACGCAGTTTCAATGCTAACTCTATGGCAAAGCCAGTTACCTATGCTAATTCTCATTGACTATCCTCTATCTCGTCTCCTTACTATTTTCTCGACACTGCCAGTTGTGCATTGGCTAACTGGCTCAGTCTGGTGATTACGGTACGGATATTACACGCTACGTCCATAAACATGGCTAATTATTGAGCTCCCTACCCTTTTTATTAGTTCCACCCCCAACGAGCCCTACTCAAGAAGCTGGCACCGCAAACCAAAACTCAAACCAACTAAAATCTCACAGCTTCTTCACAGCGAGAACGGCGTGGTTGAGCCTATCAACGATGAGGATTGGAATACTAGGTGGGCATCTGTGACCAAAATATGTTCCTCTTAGATGGTACTGAGGATGAGTGCCCATAGCACTAGAAGGAGTTTGCTATAAAGCAGCTCTCACTGTCGCTGTCCATGCGCAGCTGTGGTACAACTGGCGCATGGGATCGCTCATCTTCCCAGGTACGTCTTGTCCTCTTGGTAGCCCTCTTGCACACTCTAACTATGGTCTTGAACCCAGCTATCCACCTACAACACACTCCCCATGCGGGGAACTAAGGAAGATCATTCTACACTTTCGATTGTCTAGCGACTGTTGCCTCTAATGTTACTGCATGATCAGATTTCGACTCAATCGTACAGTCAACAAATCTATACAATGGCCTCCAAGCAATTAGGCACACTATTTCCCTTTTGCTATCATAACGATCCCCATACCCAGCTAAAGGAACCATTTGGTCTACAACGCATATTTTACGCAAGGCATCTGGTGAATACGACATTTAATTCCATGACACAAGACCCTCATATCTG
>JASFCX010000340.1:0-13488 GCA_036937015.1 Crucibulum parvulum | reverse complement strand
TTCCAGAGGGTGACTTTTACGTACCACATATTCTACTGCGCTTCAATGCCAATGGATGTCCTTTGGGCTACCATATCTAGAAAAGGGAAGGAGTGGGTCATCCCACGCGTATGCTTACCCATATGATGATGCGAAATTGCGAATACAGCCGGGGAAAAGAAATTTGGTGTAATATTTGGAGATGTTCACACAAGACTTAAATATACGGCGTGATGTATGATCCTCGTCGCCGTCGTGACTCGGTAACTTTATTGAGGCATATAGTTTTCACTGTTCACTCTGAGGAATTGAAAGAGCCTGGCGTGGCCTCAAGGCGCATGTTATTCCCCTACGCCCTGCATGATTGCTAGTAGCAATTAACTGGCTGTATCTTGCTTTTGAAACAGATTCTATTCGCTCATGCCAGCTTTCACGCCATAGTCGGACTGCGGTCAGAGAGGTTCTTCACAATGCCAACTTGCAGCTTGCAGCTGACACTTCAGTTATACTTCGATCACGCCGTGTTGTCGTGCAAGAAGGAAAGTAATTCAAGCAGGAAAGAATTCATCGGCCACTGTAACCTGTGACATTTCGTCAATTTCGACGGGGTGACCGACGAATTGATTGTGTTGGTACAATATGGGCGTTGAGAAGAGCGCCTATGTTACAGCTAAACCAAAAACCGGAGACCATTTTCAATTTTCCACTGTGTGCGCCATTGTTTGTATAAACATCCCGATTTGGCTAATTATGCGCGAATGACGCAAGCTGCGGCAGAGCCCAATCCACTGTACCACTTAGCTCGTTGTATGGTCCCCTCCTCACCGTACAATGTCATAATTAATGATAATTCGTTGACCCTGGAATTCGATTTCCTTGTCGCGATGGCCTGTTGTAGAAAATAGATTCCTCGGAACAATCTAGATACGATCAATATAGGATAAGATATCTCAGTCTCGGTACAACGGACTAAGTACTGTACCTAGATACGATCAATATAGGATAAGATATCTATAGTACAGTAAGTAAAGTGGCCATTCGTAGATAAATAAAGTAGCTCACCTCAGTCTCGGTACAACGGACTGAGGTTCTATGCAGACTATGTACAGTATATATATACTGGGGAAAGTAGATAAAGGAGTCTATGATAAAGGTTAAGATGTATAAAGGAGAAATAAAGAGACGATGGTGAAAACAACTACCACAAAGGTATTCACGGTGTTAGCCGGATTCCAACACCTGTAAGATAAAAGGACGACTAGAAAGCATGGAAATGATAACAAGTAATAGCGAGATGAATCCGTATCTGAGTTTCTACCGACCTGGTCACTCCCAAGCCGTACCTTATCGACGTTCAGCCTTTCTCCTGGGCATGGCTCCTATGGCTCCACTTCAACCCGAGCTCAGTGGACTAAGTAAAGTGAGGTTGTTGGATGCCCTCAGAAAGAGCGCACTATTGCACTCTAAGCGGTGCACACCACAATGACGCAATACAGTGTATCACCGCTCCTTTATAATAAACACCACCACTCCTTTAAACAACAGGCTCTGCTTCTCTTATTTCATGTCTGTTTGCCTAGATCTTTGGCATCAGATTATATCGCTATTAGACCTAAAATATAGTAAATTCTCAAATATTTCTATTAACAGATTGAGGAGAGCGTCAAGGAATACCATCGAAAACACAGAGAATTTGAACAACTGCCCCTTTCTATCCTTTGATATCTCAGAAATGGATAAAATACAGGACTTAATTTTATTATCAGCGATACATCTATCTATGAGGAGTCATATGCTCAAATTATATTGCATAAGGAATTAATCTAATAGAAAGAGAAATAGAACTGTGAGGAAGTATGCAAAGAGGACGATAAGCGTGACAGTAAGCGATAATACACGTGATGTTTTCATTGCGACGCCACTCATTTTTAGAGTGATCAAATGGAAGGGTCACATATGCGTCACGCTGTTTAAAGGAGTGGTTTTCGCTCAAAATCCACTCTTTGCAACGCATCTCGACGCTTGCTATATTCCTCCGAATGTACCCTCACAAAAAATGAGAATTATATTTACGAGATATCATAGAATATATGTATGCTGTAAAATTTTGGTTATTGAGTGATGATGGGCAATAAAATATGTACACTGTACTTTGGCTCTATGCCGCAGCTCCGGGCTCCCGCCACTTCCTAAAATGGTTGTTTATACAAACAATGGCGCACACAGTGGAAAATTGAAAATGGTCTCCGGTTTTTGGTTTAGCTGTAACGGTGATTTTATCCCTGTGGTTGCTCAGGAGCAACCCTGCCACGTGGGGATTTGTTAGGCTACCAATTAGCCTCCGAAGTCGCCTCACACGGCATTCTTTCGCTTTTACCACCATCTCTGCCAGCTAACGACGTCCTGCGGTGGTCATTTCACCCAAATACAAATTTATACTTCTGCAGTTCTCATCATATCAAAATTGCTCCAGACAAAATATTCGACTCGTTAATTGGAGAAAGCGATAACTTATCCGGTCAAAACTAACGGAGTCTATAGATATATAATATTTAGGTGGTGACTAAGTGGTCGGCACCATACAATCTTTAGCACGAGCAATTTCGAAAACACAGATTCTCTGCCAACATGGAGTGCAGTGTTACCACTTCAATATTCCAGTTGTTTAAAAATCTGACAAGTTCTAACCCTCGCAGCGGTATCATTAGTACATTTCAATGTGTCTCTTCATCTGATTTTGTTAGCCTAGTCATGATGGTTGATTGCTAGCCCATCTTGCCACACGTTCCAACATTTCCCGCCGAGCCACCAGCCGCGCAGGAGGACCGGATATAGCTGGCCCAAGGGCTTGCTGGCTTACGATACAACTCTTGTGACGGCGATCCTAGCTGTAAGTCTTAAATGGCCATTGTAAATTGAACAAATTCAAGTAATTCAGCGTAATTAGCCCCAGCGGCAATCTCCTTGACTCTAGGACATAGATCTTGAACATGTCCCACGGGCGGAAAATTGCTTTCTACTCAACTGCGACTACGAACTTAATCTTTCAGAGACTTGTGCCACTGGCAAGTCGATGTCTCTCATACTACGCATCGTTGGCTCATCGTGCTGCACTCTGCAGCTGGAAGGTGTTGATTCACTCTTTTATCATGCATTCAATATGTATAAGCTTTCTCTAGCGTTGTATTGGAATGCCACTGGGTAAATTTGGCTTGTGGATCGTATCGTCAAATTTTTCGCAGAAGGTATTGTCCCGAATCCGTCGGAGACTCCACTTTAGGGCCTAGGAGGATCTCACTTGGCGTCATTAAGGGGTCTCGTAGAGGCACACTAGTTGTCCATGGCGTGTTTGGTGCGTATGACAGAGGCTTCAAAGAGTTGGGCGTGGTTTCGATTCGGTCCTACTATGGAGCCAGCGTGGTTATTCCTTTGGCTGAAGCTAACATTACGCTCCCAATGGATTGGACGAATCCTATGCAACCACTAGTCATTCTAATTCAATGCTATCGTTGATGATACTTTCAAAAGGTTTTCGCATACCACATTCCAATTATATAACACACGCATTGAATCTCAGAAGTAATTACTATGTCAAGAAAGCACGAAAAGCTACGCTACCAAGACACCGAGGCGCACAACTACAGACAGAAGCATATTGGAATCTACTTCCTTCATTCTACGGACTTCCGCATTGGCAAACGCTAAACACCAGTGCATAATAGATTACGATTCATCCCGCACCTTCAATATATTTCAGGGACAGATCCTTAATTGCGGTTACCGTAGTACGGATTATCTATTCATATTCGTCACCATACGACTAACGCACCTGCGCGGGTCGTTGTAAACGATGCCGTGACTTTCGGAATGGAACAGCTAGCAGTCACGTAGTAGATTCCTGTTGTAACCTTTGACTATCCAATCAAGTAGCAAGATTCAAATCTCATGCTATTCGGTGCCCTCAGCGTCGTTATGCCCCTGTAAACATATTCAAGGGGGCCCTGGTTGCGTTCGACTACATAATTTAATGGTTCATCTAGCGCGAGCCCGGCAACTGCTCCTCCTCTTGCTTGCACCGCTCTGCTGCATGTTGACTCGATAACTTATAGTCCTACATCTCCTCCTTTGCTCAAAACTTGCCATCAATGTCCTCGGGAATAGAGACTGTGGATATGGAGGTCTACGAATCCGTTCATCTTCGAAATGCATCCTGCTGTGCGTCTCTCTGTATCTAAGTATGAACTTCCGATTTTATCGCTGACGGTGTTTAGTGGCTGCTCTTATCGTTCTTCTTTACGAATACAGTATAATGTTCGCTCAAGAATATCAGTTTGTGTGGAAGTATGTTGCCTTACCACTTTCCGTGCGATACCTGATCCTTTTCCAGATCACGTCGAACATTGGTGAAATGGATTTATTTATTCTCTCGGTATTTTGCTCTAGGTGCGCAAATGTAAGTGTCGTTTTCCACTTTGTAACTACTTTCGTTTCGGTTAATCTCCATCCTTCTGAAATAGAGCAAATATTGTCCTCTTGGCATTTCCTTTATCCAAAATACCTGTGCGACGTGAACTATGCAGACCCTGGTTCTTGTTTCTCATCATTAGCACTTGCATGTTATTCGCAGCCCTAGAAATCGTGTTAATGCTTCGTGGTATGAACTATATTTATTTTTATTGTAATATACACCAGGTCTTATCACTCTTGTTAAATGCAGTATATGCTCTCTATAGGCGGTCTTCACGAGTAAAAACATTCCTTATTTTGATATTTATTATCAACCAAGTGATTATAGCGGATTTTGGGCGACTGGAAGGCAGCTTACCTTTTGACGGCATTTGTGAAACCACAGAACTGCCCTATGAGGTGATATTCCCTGCGTACGTGACACTTTTACTCGCCAAGTTCACCTTTTAATAAACCATTTCATAGAGTCACAGTTACTTTGACCCAGTCTATTATTTGGCTCATGACAGTAACAAAAAGGAATATCGCATATGGAAGAGCACCTATTGTAGGTCTCATGATTCGTGATGGTGCATGGATCTTTGTTCTCCTGTGTGGTGAGTGAATGGTACGCCACCTTGGATAAATTGAAACTGTTTAACTCTGTGATTTGACCCTAGCTACGTACATCATAACTATATCATATGCATTGACTGTAAAGGGTTCAAAATCACACATGATTCTTGTGTACGTTCAAATTCTCTTCTCTGAACTTCCTACTTAACTTATAATATGATATTATTCAGGTGGCCAATGACATTATTTTCTGTTGGGGTATGTTATTTGATTCATAATTATGCTATATCATTAATGTTCTTCATATCGCTACTAGGCATGCCGAATTATTCTAAACATGCGATCCTTGAGCTATAACGGGGCCAAATCCGAGTTAAACTCAGGCAACATGAGCATGGGCGTTGAAGTCGACTTCGCGCAGTGCATCGACATATCGTTACAATCTGTGGCTCCTCAAAGACGTGTAGGCCGTAACTTAGCTATTCTGTGACAGTAGACTTCTCTTGTATCATGACGTCCACAAGGATTTTTTTGTTTTCTTTTGAAACTGAAACTGAATTATGAGATACTGTAGGTACAAAGAGAGGATTGTAAATATTCCTTATCACTATTTGATTTTATCAGAGCAGAAGCAAGGGAAGTATTTACAGATGACCTATGAAATGTCGGTACACCAATTTTTGCAGACATTGCATCCATGTACAAGCAATCATGTGGTGTCCTTGTTGAATAAACGGCCTGGGTCCAGGGTCCTGGGGTTCTGATGCTTCAGCTGAGGGTTTGATGTCTTGAAGGCAACGCCCGATAGATGGTGAGTAATGCTATATAATATTTAATGTACTAATAATAGACCGATTTACTGTTCATTCTGCCAGCTATTTCCAACCCAGCTCTCCAGTCGTTTCGGACTACATCTGCTGTTCTCTGTTTGGGCAACGAGTATGACGTGAAGCTACTGTATGAAGAGACTGTCATCTGTTGCCAACGTTGCAAATCAATGAATACTACCAATTTGCTGCTGTCTATCTTTGTCATCCTCCCTGACTTCCTGGAAGGTCACCAGTAGATCATGAATGTGAGTCCATTGATCTTCGTTTTCTCCTGGATGTGTTCGAACAGTTCGAATATTGGGGAATAGAATATTTAACTGCCGTGCTACTTTTCGAAGATCGTGGGTGTCCTTAACCGTAACAAGACTTCCAGCGGACAAGACCTCGAGAGGATGGTTAAGGGTGTAGTTGCGTGGACGTGGGATGGCTGGGATGGACTGAAGATCGATACATAACTGCAGAGAGCAGAGCTCTGGTGAGGATTCAGCGATGATGCGTACAGTGGAAAGGTCGACGGAAGAACTATAGTCGCTGAGAGGAAACTCAAGTGTCCGCATTCTATACCAAGAACGGGCAGTTTTTTGTAAAGTTTCATTCAATGCCTTGACCTTCCAATTACGTATCTGCAAGAGCTCCAACTTTTTCAACTGCGAAAGTGGCAGCAAGACATCACCGGGCAGTTCAAACGTGCGAGAAGAGGCCCAGAATGGCGATGGCAAATTGTCAATATCTAAACAGTCAAAGATGAGTGACTGGAGAGTGTCTTGCCAACGAGAGCTTAAATTTACAAAGCTCTGTCGGAGTTTGCTTAATGATTCCATATCTATGGCTGTGGTTGTCTTCATTTCGCCACGGACAAAGGCTGGGATTGGTGCAGGGGGTGAAATGCAAGGGTTGGGTGGTGGTATAAACGGGCTGTGAGGCAGCTTAGGTGGGGTTTCAAGCACGGGTTCCCACTTGCTACCTTTCTTGTTTTTGGAACCACCGGGGAATGCCCTGCCATAGGAGAAGGGATCTTCGGGCTCTTTGTCCTTTGGCTCATCCATATAGAACGAGGGTTCTATGTCCTTTGGCTCATCCATATAGAACGAGGGCTCTATGTCCTTTGGATCGTCCAGACAGCGGTCAGGCGCCTTCATATGTGAGTCAAAAATCACACGAGACGATGAATGGGAGATTGAAGCAGGAGAAGGAGGGCGAGACAGGTCTACTTGCGTACGATCCCTCGGATCCTGAGTCACGGGTGGCAATCCACGAGGCATGTTGGGGCAAGTAATTCCAACGACGGGCGTCAGTGTCAACGTTTGCAACCTCCTCGAAGTAATTGTTAACAAGAGGTCATGAATCATGGATGGCAGAGCAGTGACTCGAAGACTGCAAAGGTTTTCAAACATAGATTCAACTCGTGGAAGTACATTATCATAGTTGGGTGGGTATGTTTCCACGAGTAGATGTTCCAGCTTCGAAAGCTCAGGTCCGAGTCTCTCGAAAATAGTAAAGTCCTGAATTGATATGATATCCCGAAGTTCCAAAGATTTTAGCTGTTTGAAATGTACTATATGATGTAAATCATCAACAGAAATGCGTAATGATCCATGAAGGACAAGTCGTTGGAGCTTGGGGGCCTCCCAAGGCAGCGTGGCGAGGAAGGAGGTGGCAATTTCGAGGGCATCACCTCCGGGACCAATGTCGCCTAGGTCGACAGAGTGGAGGGAAGGGGAAATGAAAAGGAAGATATGGGCGACGGACGCCTTAACCGATGGAACATGAAGATGTTTAAGAGAAGGAAAAAGTGGAGATGGAGCGAGCTGAGCTAGCCTTAGGTAGGTCGATTGGGCAATGGTGGGCTTAGACTGCGGCTCGTTCGATTGAGCAACGGTGCGCTCAGACAGCGACCTGTTCGATCGAACAATGGCGGGCTCAGACTGCGGCTTGGTCGACTCGTCAAGAACAGTAAATGAAATGACACGCTTGGTATAGAAATAAAGGCGGGCTAGATTCGCAGATGTAGTATGGCCGCTCAAGATCTGTTGGTGTGATTATCATCAGAAGGTGACATATGGAAGGTGTACCGAATGCTACTCACATATGCACCACCTTTAACTTTACAGGTAGGGAGAACTTTTAGAAGAGGTAAGAGAGAGTCTTGTTTCTCCCAAAGTAAGTCGAGGGCGAGTTCAGAAAACAGCTTGCAAGTGCAAGCAAGAGGTACTAAATGATTTCTGTCTTCGGCGTCGCTCAAAAAGGAGAAGATTGTCTTGAGAAGATGTGTATCTTCATTGAGTGGGAGACGGTTTGGAGTACTGAGGGGTTTGGAGGGAGGGCTGGCCGTCTCAGCCGCTGGACTGCCTTGTCCATAAGTGTCGTTCTTATCGATCGGCCCGGAAGTATAAGGGTAAGGGGATATGATGGGTCTCGTAGGCTCGACGGTATTGAATCGTTCGCTTTCTGTATCGCTTATATCAGACAGACCCGAGCTGAGATCTGAAAAGTCCATGGGTACGGTGGTGAATTGAAATAGGCGGGATGTTCTAACAACGAATGTGTCTGAATGACTTCGCTACTTTAAAGGATGTATAAAGCGCTCAACGCCTCATGATCGATGGGTCGTCCTAAACGAGGACAAGGTTTATTCCCGGCCGTTAAACTTCCAGAGCAAGACCTTTACGTACCACATCTTCTACTACCCCGCTTCAATGGATGTCATTTGGGGTACCATATCTAGAAAAATGGAAGGAGTGGGACTTCCTACGCATATACCCATATGATGCTGTGAACATAGCCCAGGGAATAGAAATTTAGTGTAGATATTTGGTGAAGGTGTTCGCGCGAGAGTTGAATGGACGGCGTAGTATATGATCCTGCTTGTTGCTGTCGTGATTTGGTGACTTTATTCTTTATTGAGGCATATAGCTTTCCTATTCACTCTGAGGAATTGGAAGAGGGCGTGGCCTCAAGGCACAAGTTATTCCCCTACGCCCTGCGTCATTGCTAATAGCAATTCAAAGGATCTGTTGCAGTAATTAGCTGGCTGAATCCTACTGATTATATTCGTTCACGCCAGCTTTCACGCCATGGTTGGACTGCGGTCAGAGGGGTTCTTCACGATGCCAACTCGCAGGCTGCAGCTGAAGCTTCAGGTATACTTCGATCACGTCGCGTTGTCGTGGGAGAAGGAAAGTAATTCGAGCAGGAAATGCGTATATCTGACAAGGGTTTCGTCTTCTGCAGCATTATAAGTGTATCCTGAATTTTGCATCATAAAGTGTAGTGTAATTCTGCTATGACCGTGGGGGTAAGACATAGCGTTGAATAAGAGATTTTTGTAACAAGTTGGCGACATGAACTTACCCTTTCCCCCTCCATCCTTCATCTCCCAAACGCCATTCACTAGCCTGGTTTCTGGGTAACTTCTGTGAACGAATGCCGGAGTTATTTGAAGAGAGCGCCTATTTTTACGGCGATTTTAACCCTGCTACCGGTTGCTCAGGAGCAATCCACGTGGGAATTTGTCAGGCTACCCATCAGCCTCCGACGTTGCCTCGCACGGCATCCTTTCGCTTTTACCACCACCTCTGCCAGCCAACGACGTCTTGCGTATCCTCTCGCGGTCGCAGCCCACGCTCTCTGCGACAGTCTAGCCGCTTTCTCCTCTAAAATCATCCTCAGAGGCCTCACCAGGGGTCTTCGTTGCCCACCGAGCTTTGTCGACCATGAACAGATAGTCTTCTGCAAACATGAATGCCCACCAGCGGCTTGAAACGACCACAGATCTCTCTCAGCGTCTTAATTTTATCAAGCAAGTTCTCAATATTCCTGACGGGACGCTGCTTAATGCTCAGCTCTCTCTAATGGTAATATGTCTATGCTATCGCTCGATTTATGCGCCAATATGTATCTGACCTGGTGGGCGTGTTGTATTTGTTCTGAATGATATTATATTTATGTTCACTGAATGTACTATATGTAACAAGCATATTATTACCACTATCAAAACTCATGATCCGTTGCAAGAACTAAGCCATTGCACGACGTCGGGCATTGTGGTCCTCTATGACTTGCTGGAACGTCATGAGAAGGTCGCGGATTTGGATCCATTGGTCTTCATTTTGTCCTATATGGGTTTGTACATCATGAATGTTAGGAAAGAGGGCATTCAAATAACGTGCGATGTATTGGAGGTTACGATGCTTCTTGACCGCTTCTTGACTGCTAACGGACAACTTGGCAAGACCGTGATCAAAGGCATAAACTGTTGTCGCAATGTCTGGGATCGTCTCAGCATCAACACAGACCTGGAGGGATTGTAACCTTGGGCAGTTTTCGGCGAATGTGCGCAAAGTAGAAAGAGAGACAGGGGAGCTGTATTCATCAAGAGGTAATTCGAGAACACGGATTTTCGGCCAACAGGGTACCAAATTCTGCAAAGTATCATTCAACGCCTCGATCTTCCAGTTAAAAATTTGGAGAAGTTCTAGTTTTCCCAGCTGTGAAAGAGACAGCAATATATCCGCTGGAAGCACGAATATACGAGAAGACGACGGCTTATTAGCATCGTACAAGTCAATAGTGAGGGAATGTATTGAGCAGTGCCACCGAGAGCATAGTGTCTCGAAGAGACGCTGTAGGTTCTGAAGGCTGACAATATCCGATGCTACAGTCACAGTCTGTGTAGAATTCGACTCAGGTGGGGGTGGAGATGAAGTCAGGGGTGAAGAACAATAATATTCTGAACAATCGCGACAGCGGTAATCTGTTGAACCACACCACTGGCATGTAAGGTACTCCTGCTCTCGGGAGGAGCCATTAGTGGGAGGAACATAATACTGTCCACAGTCGCACACATAAGTCATACTGCCACAACACTGGCATGGATGGATCTCCTGCTTTTCGAACAACTTCTTGGGCGGCTTTGATTGTGCATCGATTACCGATTTCACAAATAAAGTATCTAACTGTGTCGACGACACCGATAGCAGCAAGTCATTAATCAGAGATACTGGTGCCACAACTTCAAGGCGGCTAAGGTTCTCAAAGTTGGTACCTGTGTCCGTGACTGTCCTACTAGCAGGATTGATGCTACGATAGGCAAGAGAGCGGGTATCGATGAGCAAAGTCTTCAACTCGGAAAGCTCATTTCCCAACTCCTGTAATACTGTAAACTCCTCGATAGACGACACATTATGCAATTCCAGGGTTTCCAGATGCTTGAAATGCGCTATAGGACGCAGAGCATCAACGGAGATGTGCGATGGTCCACGCAGGATAAGCCTTTGGAGCTTGGGAGCTTCCCAAGGCAAGGTGGCGATGAAGGAAGTGGCAATTTGGGAGACATTACCACTAACTTCAATATCGCCTAGTTCGACGGAGCGGAGGGAAGGGAACATGAAAAGGAAGATATGGGCGAAGGACGCCTTAATCGATGGAACATAAAGATGTTTAAGGGAGGGAAGCAGTGGAGATGGAACGAGCTGCGCTAGTCTGAGGTAGGTCGATTGAGCAATGGTAGGTTTAGACTGTGGCTCGTTTGACCGAAAAATGGTGGGCTTAGGCTGCACCTTGTTCGATTGAGTAACGGAGCCCTTAGAGGGTTTCGACTTCTTCGATTGAGCAGTGGTGGGCTTAGGCTGCGGCTCGTTCGATTGAACAATGGTGGGCTTGGACTGTGGCTTGGTCGACTCGTCAAGAATGGTGAATGAAATGACACGCTTGGTATAGAAAGAAAGGCGGGCTAGATTTGCAGATGTGGTATGACCACTCAAGATCTGTTGATGCGATTGTCATCAGCAGGTGATGGCTAGAAGATGTACGGGGATGTTGCTCACATATACATCGTCTTCAAGTTTACAAGTAGGAAGAATTTTTAGAAGAGGTATGAGAGAGTCTTGTTTCTCCCAAAGCAAGTCGAGGGCAAGCTCAGAAAACCGTTTGCAGGTGCAAGCGAGAGCCACTAAATGCTTTCTGTCTTCGGTGCTGTTGAGAAAGGAGAAGACTGTCTTGAGAAGATGTAAATCTTCATTGAATGGGTGAGGAGTAGGAGTATTGAGAGGTTTGGAGAGAGGGCTAGCCGTCGCGATGACTGGACCGCCTTGTTCACCAGTGTCATGCATGTCATTTGGTCCAACAGCGGAAGAGGATATGGCGGGTTTCGTGCGCTCGAGGGTTTCGAATCCTTCGCTTTCTGTATTGCTTATATCAGACACACCCGAGCTGAAGTCTGAAAGGTCCATGGGTACAGTGGTGAACTGAGATAGGCGGGATGTTCCAACAACGAATGCATTTGAAGAACGTCAACTTTAAAGCAGGTTGTAAAGCGCTCAACGCCTCATGATCGATGGGTCGTCCTAAACGAGGACAAGGTTTATTCCCGGCCGTTAAACTTCCAGAGCAAGACCTTTACGTACCACATCTTCTACTACCCCGCTTCAATGGATGCCATTTGGGGTACCATATCTAGAAAAATGGAAGGAGTGGGACTTCCTACGCATATACCCATATGATGCTGTGAACATAGCCCAGGGAATGGAAATTTAGTGTAGATATTTGGTGAAGGTGTTCGCGCGAGAGTTGAATGGACGGCGTAGTATATGATCCTGCTTGTTGCTGTCGTGACTCGGTGACTTTATTGAGGCATATAGCTTTCCTGTTCACTCCGAGGAATTGGAAGAGGGTGTGGCCTCAAGGCACAAGTTATTCCCCTACGCCCTGCGTGATTGCTAGTAGCAGTTCAAAGGATCTGTTGCAGTAATTAACTGGCTGTATCCTGCTTTTGAAGCTGATTGTATTCGTTCATGCCAGCTTTCACGCCGTGGTCGGACTGCGGCCAGAGGGATTCACGATGCCAACTCCCAGGCTGCAGCCGACGCTTCAGTTATACTTTGATCACGTCGCGTTGTCGTGCGAGAAGAAAAGTAATTCGAGCAGGAAAGTGCGTATATCTGACAAGGGCTTCGTCTTCTGCAGCATTATATATAAGTGTATCCTGAATTTTGCTGAAGATATCTAGTACTGTATAATTCTGCTGAGAGGCTGGTGTAGGACATGACGTTGAATACCAGAGAGTTTTATAATAAGTTGGCGGCATCAGCTTACCTTTTCTTCCTCCACCCTTCCTCTCCTGAACATCACTCACCGGCCTGGTTTCTGGGTGTTTTCTGTGAATGCACAACGGTGTTATTTGAGGAGGGCGCCTATTTTTACGGCGATCCTATCCCTGCGGTTGCTCAGGAGCAATCCACGTGGGAATTTGTCAGGCTACCCATCAGCCTCCGACGTTGCCTCGCACGGCATCCCTTCGCTTTTACCACCACCTCTGCCAGCCAACGACGTCCTGCGCATCCCTCGCGATCGCAGCCCACGCTCTCTGCGACAGTCTAGCCGCTTTCTCCTCTAAAATCACCCTTAGAGACCTCACTAGGGGTCTTCGTTGCCCACCGGGCTTTGTCGACCATGAATAGGCAGTCTTCTGCAAACATGAATGCCCACCAGCGGCTTGAAACGACCACAGATCTCTCCCAGCTCTCGCCTGTCTCGGACGACATCATTGTAGCATGTCTCAGGGAGCGCTTTATGGCGGACACTATATACACCAACATCGGTTCTTCCGGCCTCGTCGCGCTCAACCCACACAAGTACGTTCCTTCCAATGCCGACTCGG
>JASFCX010000339.1:0-13497 GCA_036937015.1 Crucibulum parvulum | reverse complement strand
TCCCGAGACTTCCCCGACGATCCCTGGTCAAAAATGAATATACTGGAGTCGATTTAGCGGCAGTAGGACCGATTTTCTGAGTACAGAGCCATGCGAGGCTCGTCACCAGTTCTTGCCATATCAACATTATCTAAAGCACCTGCTATATCCTTTAAATTCGAATAGTCCACAGCCCTTATATCTGTTTGATGAAGATGAATCCAATTTAATTTTCTTTGTTCTGTAGAAGCCCATGCATCAACAATATACTCTTGAAATAAATTGCCAGATCTAAAAATTACAGGATCCTCTCCTGCTCTAGAATGAAGATGGTATGCATAGTAGCATTGTTCACTAATATTTGCACAATGGCTATTTCCAGTAGGTTCAAGGTGTGCAGGTAGTTTAAGGCTATATCCATCTTCTCCATGTGGAAAAAGCAATGGATATTGAAGTGTTGAATAACTTGGATGTAGATGGCTAATTCTTTGGAAGCCTCCTCCAGTATGTTGAAGAACAATATCTCTATCATTTGATAGCTCTTCAGAACCATCTCCTGGAACCATAACAGCAATTTTATTTGCAGTTGGCAAGTTATATCTTCATTGATCCTCTGCTTGATTAACATGAAGTCTCACTTGTATAGTTGGATATTGCTCAGGAGGAGCTTGTTCCATGATCATATGTGCATGCTGATAAAGTGGAACATAGGGATGAAGATTATTAAGCATAGCTTGTAAATTTGTCATAATAATAGGTGGGTGCCATAGATTGGGATTATTTCTTCCATGGATTTCAGATTGATTATGAGGTTCATGAATATAGATTTGAGCAAATTTTGGCTCTACACCTGGTTGTGCATGTAAATATCCAGAAAGATGATGTAAAGCACCTTGAATCTTAAATGTATATGGTCCATGTCCAAGATTCTCAATTTTGTTTACACCTAAAGAGGTAAATGCAAAAGCCATATTGTACTGCCTTATTTTTTTTCTAAAGGTTTTTGAAATTGCATTTATACCCACTAACATATCCTTTAGAGTTGCAGGAGGATCTGGAAAAGCAGGAAGATCAATTTGACCTTGAAGGCAACAGGAACCAAATTTAATATTTGCATGAGTTGATGCAGTTAGCTTCTCTGAATCAAAATGAAGTGCTCTGCAATATTGACAGGGAATATTCATAGGGCCTAAAGAATGATGCTCAGGAGGATCTTCATATGGTTTATGTGCAGTAGGATAATTTTGTTGTCTATGAAGATTTTGATGTAGCTGTTGTTCAGCTTCCTGTTGAATCATATAAAGCCAAAATTGTTCTTCATAAATAGCAGCTTCATGTGCCCATTCTCTTCATGCCTCATTTGCCCCATATTGATTTCTCTGAAATTGATATGCTTCATACTGTTCCTAATATTCATTATATTGCTCCTGATCCAGTAAATGTTACATAAGTTTCTGTCTCTCATCTTGTTGGGCTTCTTGAAGTAAACCAGCCTTCTGTGATATCTGCCTCATTTTCCTCTAATTCTCTTCTCATTTCTTCCAGCTGAAGCTCTTCTTGGTCTTGCATTTGCTGAAGTAGTTCAGCTGCCTGCTCTGCCTCTAACCTAAGATAATTCTGCTCAGTTAATTGAGCTGCTTTATCTGCAGCCATTCTTCCTGCTTCAGCAAACAGCTGTCTTTGTAATACTGCATGTCTCTCATTTAATCCTTGTTGAAAATAGAATCTTGCAGCAGCATCTATTTTTTCCTGTGCAGCTAGC
Organism: Crucibulum parvulum; assembly: GCA_036937015.1. Classification (NCBI taxonomy): domain Eukaryota; kingdom Fungi; phylum Basidiomycota; class Agaricomycetes; order Agaricales; family Nidulariaceae; genus Crucibulum; species Crucibulum parvulum. The sequence continues at coordinate 11,756 of JASFCX010000339.1, read as the reverse complement.
CTTTCAACCTCAATATCCAGTTGCCTTTGTAATCTGCAGCATTAGCAGCAGCTTCTGCAACATTCCTATTCATAAATTGCTGTTGATTATATAATCTTTCAGCAGCTTCTGCTGCATTTCTTAGGTTTAATTGATGCTGATTATGCAATCGTTCAGCAGTTGCTACTGCAGTTCTTCTCTCTAATTCCTGTTGGATATGTAAATTTTCAGCAGCTTCTGCTGCCTTTCTCTGATTGGCATAATGAATATGCATTATTTCAGCATCTTCTACACCATCTCTTCTCTGTAATCCCTGTTGAATACATAATCTTTGCAATTCTGTTTCCAGTCTAGCCTGATGTGCAATATCTTGTTGTTGCTGAAGCTGTTGAAATAAAGCATTCTTATGATCTTGTTGTCTTTGAGCAGCTCCATCATGATAATTTTGCTGTTGCTCAAGATGGGCAATATCTCCTCTATTTAATCCATCTACAGCAGGATTTGCTTGTTTTCCTACTCCTGATATATCATGTAAAGGATAATTCCTCATTCTCCCTCTTTGTCCTCTTTCAGGGAGATCTGGAGGTTTCTGAGGGACTGGATTTCTTAAAGGAGCATGCAAGTCTGCAGGAATTTGCACTGTAGGAATATCATCTGAATTTCTTATAAAAGGATTATTTCCTATAGCAGGTTGAACTTTCTCAGGTAATCTCTGAGGAACTGGATTTCTTAATGGAGCATGCAAGTTTGCAGGGATTTGCACTGCAGGAATATCATTTGGATGTCTTATAAAGGGATTATTTCCTATAGTAGGTTCAGCTCTTTGAGGTAGCCTCTGCTCAGGGAGATCTAAAGGTCTCTAAGGAACTGGATTTCTCAATGGAGCATCCCAGCCTGGAGGAAATTGCACTGTAGGGATATCATTTGGATTTATTCTTGGTACCACAAATAAATCATTTCTCATAGCAGGTAGAGCTCTTTGAGGTAGAGGCAATTGAGGGCCTTCATCAATAGCATCTAAATCTAAACCTATAGTTTGTTGTCTCACATTTTGCCTCAATAATGGAGCTTGAAGTTGATTTAGACCTAAACCTAAAGCATGGGGTAAAAAATTGGGCTGTGGAGGAGGTGTGGTAGAAGGAGTGTTGCTATGGCTTCTACTTCTTTGCTCATCAGGATCTGTCATCTGTAGTTGATTTAATCAACTTTGTTCATGGATACTTTGCCTGTTTCTTTCAGGTGTTAATGGTTGACTCCTATATAATATTATTAAAGTAAGAAAGTAATTTAAAAATTGAAATACTTACATGATAGAAAAGTATAAGTTCAGGTTTGGAGATAGCTAACCACTTTAGAAGTGTGAATCCTCCCAAAGTAATATAGTTTTTACTTGATAGTTTGAAGGTTTAATGAAGTAAAGCAAGCAAGATAAGCAAAGATAGCTCTTTTGGGAGATCCCAGAAAGTGCAAGAATCAAGCAGGCCAGATAAGTAAAGATAGCTAATTTGGTAGATTTGTAGAAAATGCAAGAAGGCAAAAGAAAAAAGTGGAAAAGACTAAAAAAATAGTGCTCCACCTATTCAAAAAGATGAAAAATTAAATGTTAGTATATTATATGGCCATATAGAATAAACATACTTGATGCAATTGAGGAAAATGCAAAATTTTGTAGCAAAAGCTCCAAAAAAGTGATATAAACCAAATAAACTCATATAAATCAGACAATGGAGTCTACCTGGATTCCATGTATACTTATGGGGGAGTGTCATGTACAGAAAAAGGCTTATCAATAGAAGATCAGATAAGAATCAAAGAAAATACCCTTTATCTAAAGCTTTGTGAAGTGTGTAGAGTAGCACTAAGATATATATAGTACTGTTAACTGGACCATCCATGTGATATATAAAAGAAAACAACATACATAATGTTTATAGATGAGGGGAGGAAGGAAGGAAGGGCACAACAGATTATACATGAAGCCAGAGTTGATATACCTTCAAATGAACATCCATCAGCTGTGCAATCCATCAAATATGCCTGGTGTGTCACTTTTTTGTCTTATTTTTACTTTACAAGTTCAACAAATATTTTATACATTTTCTTATATAAATTGTCTTAGAAGTGCATCAGCAACACATGTTCAAAATTTCAGCTTGATTGAGGCATAATTGGGTTCATAATACACCAATCATGTCTGTTAACTTTAATATCTAATTTTATCTTATCAATTTGATGTCCATCAAAAGTGCCTGTTGGTGCTGTCACTTTTGCTATGAGTGCCATATATGGGACAATGGCTTGCTTAATCAAATTATGTAATTTTGATATGGCTGTGGTAAATTCATGTTTCAAGGGACTAAGTGACATGTACCTTGCTAAGCATCACTTAAGCATTTCAAGGGGTTAGCCAATGATTCAGATTCCAACAATCAATCCATCAGCTCTGGCTTGTCATCCCATTCAATCCCATCACTTTTGGGCTTGTCATCCCCTACTATTTAGATACTCCCATTCCCACAAACTGATCCCATACTCCATACTTCTATACTTCCTGTCTCATTCAACCCCAAAATCCCATTACCCCTCTTTCCATTCAATCCCATTCAAATATTATCTAATCCAACTTCCCATTCAACCCCATTCCCCTACTCTCCCACTACACTTCCCTACCCATCAACTAATTCAATCCTATTCAATCCCATCCCACCCCCTCTTTCATACTCCCCTTCTCATTCAACCCTCAAATTCCATTCCCCACTCTCCCATAAGTACTCAATTTCCCAACAAATCCCATTTTTATTATTATTACACTCATTTAAGATACAAAAATCAGACATAAAGCATTGTTTAAATAACATAAAATGCAAACAATACAATGAAATAGTGTCTAAAACAGTGCCCCAGGGTGTCTAAAGTAGTCTAGGGGACTTCATAGATGTCTAAAGAAGTCAAAAGAAGCTGAAATAATACCAAAAAAAGCGAAAAACACTAAGAGGAAGCAGAATTACAGCCAGACAGCTGCACTTTTGGCTTATTCTTATCTCTGACTCTATATCACTGCTTATCTCCATATTTCTGAGTGCTGATGAGGCCCTTTTGAGACCCTTTTGAGACCCTTTCTGCAACCCTTTAGACCCTTTCTTCAACCCTTTAGACCCTTTTCTGTGACCCTTTGTACCCTTTTTCCTGTTCACATGGACCATATTGGGGGCTGCTCTCCATTAGAGAGTGGTTTGCTGACCAATCAAATTTATAATAAGAACCCTTTTTGAGACCCTTTTGAGACCCTTTTTCATGACCCTTTTGATCATACACAACCATTCACAGACACTTTATGGCATTTCACACACACCATATATGGCCATTCACATGCACCAAATAAAGCAGTTCACACAAACTATATATGACCCATTCCTATTTTTCAAATGCAGGACCACTCTCTCTTTATATATAAGACAAGCTTTTTGACCCATGCTTTACCACAGGGGTACTTGTTCCTCATACCCCTAGCTACACTGGATCAACAGCCAAACCCCCAGCTTAATCCCAATACTTCAGGACATTTTTAATCCCAGTTTTATAACTCATATTTAATCCTACTTTTATTTCAGAAAAACTTAATTTCACAAAACTCATTCTACTAAATAAATCACATCAATCTTATTATATCCCATCTTATACTCCCCCATCCATCCCTTCTACTCCCATTCATTCCCATCCATATTCCCCCTATCAACCCATCCTTATTTTCCTTTTATCCCCTTCCCTTCCCTTCCCTTTCTATCCCACCCAACCCCACCTCCTTTTCCCTCAAATTCATTACCCACTCTCTTATACTTTCCCCCCATTTAATCTCATTCAAATCCTAAACAATCCCACTCCCCCCCCCTCTCTTATACTCCTCAAACCATCAATCAAATTAATCTCATTCAAACCTCTCAATTCAATCCCACCCCTCTCTCCCCATTCTGTCCCATCTTATTCTGTCCCATCTTATTCTGTCCCATCCCATACTGTCCCATCCCATCCCATCCCATTCCATTCCATCCTCATTTCCTATACTCCCCTTCCCATAAAAATCCCATCCCCACTCTCTTACTCAACTCCCCTTCTTATCATGAACAATCCTATTCAATCCCATCACACCCCCCTCTCAAATAGTACTTCCCTGAAATTCAACCCCAAAATCCCATAATTCCCCTTTCCATCATATCCCATCCCCTACTCTCCCACTACACTTTCCTACCTATAAATTAATTCAATCCCATCATATCCCATCCCACCCCCCTCCAGAATACTCCCATTCTTATTCAATTCTAAAATCTCATTCTCCACTCTTCAATAGCACTCCTGAGAGCAGTCAACCTTTTTTAATCCCATCCATCCCCTTCACCCTCCTATTATCCATTATCCTTCCTCTTCAAGCCCAACCCTGCTCTCCCATAAGTACTCAGTTTCCTATTCAATTCCATTCTTTTATTACCACACTCATTTGAGATAGAACAATCACACATATAATATTATTTAAATAACATAAAAATTGCAGACAGTACAAACAAATAGTATCTAAAACAGCACCCCAGGATGTTTAAAACAGTTTAGGGGACTCTATAAATGTCTATGAAATTAAAAGAAGCTGAAATAATACCAAAAAAGCAAAAAACACTGAGAGGAAGCAGTATTACAGCCAGACAGCTGTGCTTTTGGCTTATTCTTATCTCTGACTCTATATCACCACTTATCTCCATATTTCCGAGTGCTGAGACCCTCTTTTGAGACCCTTTTGAAACCCTTTCTGCAACCCTTTAGACCCTTTTCTGTGACTGTTTGTACCCTTTTTCCTGTTCACATGGACCATCCATTAGAGAGTGGTTTGCTGACTGATCAAATTTATAATAAGGACCCTTTTCTGCACCCCTTTAGACCCTGTTCTGCAGCCCTTTCGACCCTTTTTCCTGCTCACACAGACTATACACAGACATTTTCATGTGCCTTCCATATATGGCAACTTCTCACACACCATATTTGGGACCAAGCTCTCTTTATATATAAGATGACTTTTCTTATGTCTTATGACTCATTTTATGTCTTATGGATCACTCTGAATCATTTTGAGTGACTACTTACAACTCAATTTGATTCTTTATGAGCCCACTTAAGTCTTTATAACTTATTTTATGACTCCTTATTGCCTTTCTGTATAATTATGAATCATTTGGACTTAATACTAGTAACAAACATGGGACTCATTCTTGTATATGACTCACATTAGGTGTGACATCTTTATGTAATCAGGTTTCATAGTAGTATATAAGGACCATGACTTGGGAATTTTTCCAGTGTCTCACCTTTAAGGTAAACATAATACCTTATATCTGGAATTGTCAGTGAAGCAATTCAGACTTGTAGAGCTGCTACTAGGGAGTTTCCAACCACCTTCCCAATTCATTGGTCAGTAGTATAGTCACTGCTTCCAATTGAATACTTTTTCTTACTTTCTTATTGACATCTGTGTCTATAAGCCTCATTTGCCCTCAGCCTACCAACAGGCTACTTTCACATCACTTCCATTCATATTACTAACCTTCAGTAGGTTACAAGTTTATTAACATCAAGTCAAGTTCAGTAATGTCAAGTCAAGTTCAGTATGCCAAGGCAAGTTCAGTATGCCAAGTTGAGTTCAGCATGCAAAGTCAAGTTAAAATTCAGTATATTTAGTATAAGCTTCTGATAAGCTTCATGCCAAGTCCATTTTATCCAGGTATTAGTAGTCTGATATTACTTCTACCAGCAGCCTATCCAGTCCCCACACTATATCTAAGGTTCCTATACATTATCATCAGATCTCTACTCCTCCAGCTCTACAAACTCATATTGCCTTTTGGGTTGATTTATATAGAATTGCAATATTCACTCTTTCCCCAAACTTACTTGGGACAGCACAAATAACAACACTTCTACAATTCTCAAAAGTAATATTTTGCTTGCTTGACACTGCCACCACTACTGCCACCATGTGCCCCTCCTCTCCAATAGAGATGTGGGCCAGTATGTTCTCCCACTGCAACCCCCACTGGTAATGACATCCAGCACACCATACAACCAATAGTGGTGAGGACACAGACCAAGACAAGAGAAGAGGAGGAGAAGGAGAACAGTGAGAAGAGATTAAGGATAAGAGGCCAAGAAGGAGTGAGTGATGAGGAGAAGGTGACGAGGAGAGGCCAAGGAAGAAAAAGAGGAGGATGATAGGTAGAGGAGGAGGAGGAGGAGGATGAGAGGTAGCCAAGGAGAGGAGGAGGATAAGAGGTAGAGGAGGAGAGGAGGAGGAGAGGTAGGACAAGCCAAGAAAGAAAAGAAGGAAGAGGAAAAGGAGGGAGAAAAGGTAGAGGAAGAGGGGAGATAGGAAAGGGTAAGGAGTCCCTCCCACCACCACCTCCTTTGACATGGATACAGCCCACCCTACCTGCCATTCAATGCAAGCACATGCCACCACCACCACTACCTTCAATACATGCACATCCCACTCACCACCACCACCTTCAATATGTGCATACCCCACTCACCACCACCACCTTTGACATGTGCATACCCTGCTCACCACCACCACCTTCAATATGTGCATACCCTACTCACTACCACCACCTTTGATGTATGCATACCCTGCCACCACCACTACCAACTTCAATGTGCACATACTCTGCTCACCACCACCACTACCTTCAACATGTGCACACCCCACCCAACACCATCACCTCCTTCTACATGTGCACACCCCACCCACCACCACCTCCTCCTTCAACATGGGCACACCCTGCCCACCACCTGTATCCTCTTTGACATTGGCACACCCCCATCCACCTCCACCACCTCCTTCAATGTGAGTGCACTTTGACATTGGTATGGCCCACTTATCCTTCCTTCAATGTGAGCACTGCCATTCAAAGATAATTAAATTCACTTGACCAAATTCACTTGGCCTTACTAAATTCACTTGAAGTAAACTTGGCTCACTTTTGGCAGGGCAAGTGAATTTGGTCAAGCTAAGTGAGTTTGGTCAAGTGAATTTGGTCACTTATGTAACTTACAAGTGAGAATGTTAATGCAAACATGAATTTGGTCAAGCTAAGTGAGTTTGGTCAAGTGAATTTGGTCACTTATGTAACTTACAAGTGAGAATGTTAATGCAAACATGAATTTGGTCAAGCTAAGTGAGTTTGGTCAAGTGAATTTGGTCACTTATGTAACTTACAAGTGAGAATGTTAATGCAAACTGCAGAATCCTCCTGAAGATAACAAGTGTAGTACCACCACCACCATCATCAGTGTCTATATTTAGACCAATGTTGGTCACCCTGTCACTCCCTGTTAGGGCTGTATGTTGTCACTGTATATACAGCTTTATGGATCCATAATATGGTCACCATAGCCATACCATCAGACATTTCAGCAAGACTTTGATGGTATGATTTGGTGCCATACTTGACCATAAGACTATGGCCATAACCAGCATCATACAGCAGTACAGCATCTGGATTCCAATATGCATACTGTTGTATAATTTTAACCATGTTACTTCAACTACAAGTTGTCATTCATGATATAAAACAGTTTCCAAGCTACTGCTAGCTCAAAAAATTATGTTATTAGCAGCTTTTCCATTGAAAGAAATTCATGGATTATTATCCTATTCTCCCTATTATTGAACAGGAGCCTCAAATGTGGCTCAAATGTTGGAGCAATTTTAAATGTAAAATTCATTTCTATATCTGCCATACAGCCATATAATACTGTTTTAGCTGTAAAAACACCCATATTGTGCTGTCAGATAGTTGAAGTCAACTTTATGGCTATGGTATGGCATGCAGCCCTACTCCCTGTACATGCTGCAAGTGCATTACACTAATGTGATTAGCCCTTAGGTGAACATCAGTCATATACTTCAGTAAATCATCCATACATCATTTTTCCTCCTCTACTGTATATAGATTATGTTAGTAAAACATATTTACCACAAAATCACATGAATAAATTATACCTGGTAATTTAATTAAGAATGTGTTGCAAATACAAACTTTCCAATGCATGATCTACCCCTGATTCTCTTTCCTCTCCTTTCTTTGATTTGGCCTGTTCATTATATTTATAATTGTTATGTTAAGCATATAATATCTTTATACTTCATAGAAATGCTTCAGTCAAATCTTGTCTGACTGAGGCATGATAAAAGCTACTCAGATACATTTACTTCTTTCTGATTCATTATTCTTATAGATTTTAGATTAGCTACTAGAATTACCTTCAAATGAATATTATTAGTGTTAATTGAATTCCAATCAGCTTCAAGTGAATGCTATTACCATTAATTGAGCAAAATTTAGCTTCACAGGAACATTATTAGTGTCAAGGGAGCTCAAATCAGCATGAAGTGAATGTTATAACTTATTGATGCTAAGCAAGCTCAAAGTGGCTTTGAACAAATGTCATTACCAATGACCATTAGTTGAATGCAAGTTAGCTTCAAGTGAGCCCCAAATGAATGTTATTTGCATTAAATAAGCTCAAATTAGCTTCAAGTGAACATTATTAGCATCAAGTGAACTTCAGGTAAATATTATTAATGTTAAATTGGTTCAATTTAGCTTCAAATGAACTTTATTAGCATCCAGTGAGCTCAATTTAGCTCCAAGTGAGTGTTATTAGTGTCAAGTGAGCTCAAGTTAGCTCCAAGTGAATGTTATTAGTGTCAAGTGAGCTCAAGTTAGCTCCAAGTGAATGTTATTAGTGTCAAGTGAGCTCAAGTTAGCCCCAAGTGAATGCTATTAGCTCCAAGTGAATGCTATTAGTGTCAAGTGAGCTCAATGTAGTGTCAAGTGAGTTCAAGTGAACTTCAGTTAGTTTCAAGTGAACATTATTAGTATCAAGTGAGCTTAAGTTAGTATCAAGTAAGTTGAAGCAAGCCCAAGTGAGCTTCAAGTGAACATTATTAGTGTCAAGTTAGCTTCAAGTGAATGTTAATATTGTTAAGTGAGCTCAAGGAAGGTATTGGCAAGTGCCTGGTGGGCCCAATCTATCCATTATGATTGTCAAGTATCCAACTTAATTTTTTCTGTAAGACAAAGTATAATCTCACATCCACTTATAAAAATGAGTAGAACTGAGGCATGAAGGTCTTTTGACTTACTTGAAGAGAAGGTATGCAATAACTTCATATTTTTTTGAAGTGGCTTCACAATAATAAATATTCAACATGTACATAATATGAATGTATGAATGAGAATTAATTTAGCTTTCTATCTATATATTCTTAGTCTTACATTAATGTGCTGAAAATAATTTAATTATCACTGGATCTAACTATAGTGTGATTATATCCTTAGAGAGATATAAATTACACTTAGTGAGATGAAAATTACAATTAACTTTAGATGGGATTAAGTATAGTACATTAGTTAAAATATCTGATAACAAGTAATTAAAAATGCAGTGACTTGCATCAGTCTACATATAATGGAGTGAGTCCCTATGGAAGGTATGTCTAAAATATAGTTATGGATAGAAGCAATATATAGTCCATGATAAATCATTGTAAAAGGATAAAAGGCAGAGAAGGTGAAAGAATAAAAAATAGCCATCACTTCCACAAAGAGTATTGATGGTGTTAGTCATATTTCAACAGTAACAGCTTTGTAGTGAAATGATAGAGAGTAATGGTGGAGACAAACCATAAGCAGCAAGCAGCAAGTGACAAGTGAATTTGGTCAAGTGAGTGCCAAGCATGGGAACAAGTGAGCAGAGATTTTGGCAGGTGCCAAGTGATCCAGGTGAGACTCAAGTGAGAGATCAAGCAAATTGGCTTCTTCTCCTGCCATTCACCCTCCCTACCCTGACCTTCTCCCTACTACCACCACTACCTCTTTGGTCTCATCACTTATATTAATTTTCCACATATTATACTCATTGCTTATATTTGTTTTCCTTATATTATAGGTAATTAAATAATATATTTTATATCCAAAGTCCACAAAGAAGGACATTACTCAGGTGAATGAAAGATGGTGAAGTAAAGTGAGTAAGTTGTAAATGTATCTTTATTTTAGTATGTAAGTGCAACTCATTGCACTACAGCCATTTTTGAAATGATAGATCAATTCAATGGTCATTCATCTTCAGCAAAATGTTTATTCTTGGGGCTCAGCAAGACCAAACAGTGCTCAGTGCCCCACTCAAAGTGGGGCATTTACAGGGTACCTTCCCAAACAGGCCTTGCTGACTTCTATTTGGTCCTGCCAAGCTCCAAGAATAAACATCTTGCTAAAGATGAACAACAGTTGCATTAGTCTATTGTAATGCTGTCACTAAATGCATGTCAATAAAGTGTGTAATGAAGAGTAGTATTTAGTTGTTTACTGGTGCAATGTAATTGAGTAGCAAAATTCTAGGTATGAGGAGACCATTAGTCATTTACAGGTACAATATAATTGAGTAGCTGAATAATTGCTACTCAGATATTAAAGTAGGTAGCCAAATATCTACTACTCAGACATCAAAATGAGCAGTTGAATATCTGCTACTTAGATTAAGAAAATGAGTAGTTTAATGCCTGCTACTCAATAATATGAAAATGAATAGCTCAATTCTTGCTACTCAGAATATGGAAATGAGTAGCTTAATTCCTGCAACTCAGAATATGAAAATTGGTAGCTGAATTCCTGCTACTCAGAATATGAAAATGAGCAGCCTAATTCCTGCAACTCGAATATGAAATTGAGTAGCTTAATTCCTGCAACCCAGAATATGAAAGAAGTAGCCAAATTCCCACAACCCAGAATATGAGATAAGTAGCTGAATTCCTGCAACCCAGAATATGAGATAAGTAGCTTAATTCCCACAACTCAGAATATGAACTGAGCAGCTCAATTCCTGCTTTCCAGGATAAGAGATGAGTAGCTTAATTCCTGCAACTCAGAATATGAACTGAGTAGCTCAATTCCTGCTACTCAGAATACTAAAATGAGTAGCTTAATTCTTGCTACTCAAAATGTGCATCAATTAGGTCAATTCCTGCTACTCAAAATATGAAAATGAGTAACTTAATTCCTGCAACTCAGAATATAAAAATGAGTAGCTTAATTTCTGCTACTCAAAATATGAACTGAGTAGCTAAATTCCTGCTACTCAGAACAAGAGATAAATAGCTTAATTTCTGCTACTTACACAGCAGGAGTTGACCTATATATCCCAGAGATATATTTGACATATAATCTCTATATCTTCCATTATGTAGTCTGAATATATTCTGTGGATATATTTAAAATATGTTCTATATTATATTAAAATATTGTTTATTATATGTTCTATATTATATTAAAATATTGTTTATTATATGTTCTATATTATATTAAAATATTGTTTATTATATGTTCTAAATATGTTCTATATTATATTAAAATATTGTTTATTATATGTTCTATATTATATTAAAATATTGTTTATTATATGTTCTATATTATATTAAAATATTGTTTATTATATCTTCTATATTATATTAAAATATTGTTTATTATATCTTCTATATTATATTAAAATATTGTTTATTATATCTTCTATATATATTCGATTGATAATCTTTTGAATGCAATCAAAATTTCATACTGTTTATATTTTGATGGTATTCAAAATATTCTCAAAATATCCCCAAGAGGAGCCATCAGCATTATTCAAAATATCTTCAAATTATCCCCAAGAGGATAAGAGATCACTTAAGAGTGGTATAG
>JASFCX010000338.1:0-13504 GCA_036937015.1 Crucibulum parvulum | reverse complement strand
AGTGATAGTAGCTGCATTAATAGTCAATTTTCTGTTGTGTTTTTTTTTAATAAAAAAGGATGAAGAAAATATAATTATATACTTTAATCCTTTATTCTTTATCTTTTTATCCTTTTTTTCCTTCTTTCTCTTTCTTCCTTCCTTCTCCAAAGTTTTTTTCTATAAGACTTGAGGCTGTGGGCCATTGCAAGCATGGCAATACAAGTCTACATTGTATGGAAGGATACTTTTTCTTGGTGAAATCCGATAAGTCAATATTGACAACTAGTTATTTGGTAGGTGAAACTCATGACAGCTTGGTGCATAAGTGTTAAGTGCTGTGCTGGAGATAGGCTAACTTAGGGGCGGAGATGTCGGATAGCGAGGGCAGAGTATGGAGACTGATTGCCTTGAGGTGAACTAGGGACTTTGGCTTCAGCTTATATGCTGTGCCCCTTTCCACTAGTGGTCCCTGGATTTCCAAATGGCGAGAGCGAACTAAGACAGAACCAGAGGTGGAGTTCTGAACGACAAAGAGAAACTTCCTGCAGGAGTTCTACAGGATGTGCGGAGTTGGTGATAACTCAAGGTGGAGTATTTTGGCAGACTAGGTTGATATTCGAACTAAAGTTACATAGTGAAGTAAGTAGGTTTAAATACTAGAAGTCCGGAGACGAGTAACTACGGAGTAGAGACAAGTAATGTGGAGTACTAGATATGAAATATGAAACATGTATGAGACTTGAAGCAGACTGCATAATTGTAATTAAAGGAAATAGATATGAATCAAAAGATAAATGGAAATAGATAATAGATAATCGAGATTTCAACAGAAACCTGCAAGACACATGTGGTGAATGGAGCCAGGAAGTGCAGAGTTGTATGTGAACGGTGCGGAGTTGATGATGACATGCGGAGTTCAAGTCGTTAAGGCATGGACGTGACAATAAGTATCTCAGTTGGTAAGGAAATGACTAAATTCATAAGTTATCTATTAAACAACATAAGTAATCTATTAGACAACATAAGTATCTGAAAGGTAGCAAGGTTTTAATAATGATATAGCATAAGAAGAAAGAAATATAACATACCTCAGTCAGTAAGTGTCATGAATTGCTTATTTTGATTATTGTTTTTCTTTTCTTTTCTAATTATTAGAACAGTTTCTATAATTTCAACGACAAAGCCAAATAAAGCCAGCTCATGTTGATACATGAGGATAACACACCAAAGTCGTACTTATTTCATTTTAGTCTATTCTTAGTATATATGAACATTTGTAACACATGTCGCAGTACGCAGCTGCAGTGCATAGTAGATATATTAGTTACATATGTTTCCTTCATTATTTGAACATGCTTTAATCGCACCTTATGTGCATGGCCTTTAGTATATATAGTAGTAGTTGTAGTTCTTATTCTGTAGTCTTTAGCTGATCGTTTCTTACCGTCAATACTAAAGGTCTCTACTCCCCTTCCCTCTTCTCTCTTTAAAGTTGATAGTTTGTGTATCGACCTCGGCACTTCTCTGAGTAGATAGTGTTGATGTGCCTGACAAAAGCTAAAGACTCTCCTCACCGACCTTGATACTCAAACCCTCCCGAACCTTGTTATGTCCCTTCCTCTTACCGTTTATCATCACTCACCCTCCCATTCTACCCCATCTTTTTTTGTTATCATTTCAGCTAGCATTAAAGAACGTTGTGTCAGTCAGACCAGATAACATAACAAAGAGAAACATTGAGCCTGTCTTTTTGTAGTTGATCGTCAAGGGAGCATACTCGATCTTCGGAGACAGTATAATCTGCTAGTGGCTTTTTGGAAGAGAAGAAAGCGCTAGTTCTGCATCTTAAGAAAGCAGTCTCTACATTCGTGTTTCTCTACTATTCCGTTTGAAAGGTCCACTGTTGGTTAACAGTGAGAAGCTACACTTCATGGTTTAGCACAGATTTTGTATATCTGTTACCAGATCTCAAACTGCTTGCGTACTCCGCTCCCTCACCATCCATACACCCAAACCCATCTACCAAATCACCACGCCCAGGAAGTTATTCCCTGAGATCCCCAACCAAAGATGTCGACACCTGAAGGGCAACAATCCTTCACCCCTACTATCTACCCCCCGGTCAACCCACCCACCATCTTTCAGCTGCTCTATGACTTAGTAGTAGCCATATTAGCACTATTGAGAAGTTGGGTACCCTTTCTACGGCGGTCAACAGAAGCAACCAAGAAGGTTGCAAACGCAATGGAACTCAGAAACGAATGCGCTGGACCTTGTTTGAAGCCGGAAAAGCCGAAGGGCTACCACGGTGACAAGGCACAGGCATCGAACTGGATGAAGGGAATAGAGGTCTATTTCCTTCAAATGAAAATTGAAGAAATGGCACACTCCGAGAGGATTAACTTTGCGTTAAGCTTAATCTCCGGAGGAGAAGGAAACAGAGCTACCAATTGGGTTAGTAACTGTTACACGGCTATCATGTGGGGTTGGTACCTGGACAAACAAGGACAGCATGACGACCTGGTGAAAGAAAGAATGAGTAACTGGAAATTGTTCAAGGAAAGCTTCCTTATGCACTTCTCCTCTTACTCGGCACAACAGGATGCTCAGGATGCTTTGGAAAAGCTGTACCAGGGTAAACGGAACGCCGAGAACTATGTACAGAAATTCTGGGAGCTTGGACAGCTCACAGAATATAACGACGAAACCCTGATTTACAAGTTCAAGGCAGGAATAGATGCAGACTTACTGGCAACTATCGTTACTGCCAGGAAACCCAGGACAATTGTGGATTATATGGAATTCGCCATTGAACTTGACAGAGAACTAAGGAACATCGACTGGAACCAAAAGAAACAGAAAAACTTTGGAAGCCAAGTTGCGGCACCAAAAGTTAATACCGGAACCCAGGCACAGATACCAGCAAAGGACCCCAACGCAATGGACATTGATACCATGAGAAAAAATAGACAATGTTTCAACTGCCAACAGAAAGGACATCTCAGTAAGGACTGCCAACAGCCCAGAAAGCCTAGGCAATACACAATCTGGGTAGTTACCACAGACACACTGGTAGCAAGTACATCCACGGATACCAGTAGTCAATCGATGATAAACAAAAGTTTAAATTAGTTGCCTTACTCAACAGTGGCTGTACTGGAAGTTGCATTGATGCAACGTTTGCCAAAGAAAACAGAATCAACATGCACAAATACCCGCATCCAATTCCCATTTACAATACAGATGGAACGTTTAACTCTGAAGAATCAATTACAGATTATGTCGAAATGAATGTTCAGATCAAAGATCATCAGGAACGACTTCATTTTGCAGTATCCAATCTTGGAAAGGCCCAGATGTTCATTGGTTACGAATGGTTAAAACTCCATAACCCTGAAATCGACTGGAAATAATTGAAGATTGAGTTTACCAGATGTCCCCTGGAATGTACCCCATTGGTAAAACCCTACTACCGGAAGATGATGACAATACCCTTAAAATTGACGAACCGGAAATTGAGGATGGAGAACACCTTCTAATTATCGACCTAAATCGTGAAATGGAAAACAGAGCATTCCAGACTAAATCGTCTAAAATAGCTGAGGAACAATCCAAAGCAAAAAAGGCAAAGATGTTTGAACAAACAGTGCCAAAATCCTATCATGAATTTAAGGATGTCTTTTCAAAGGAATCTTTTGATGAAATGCCACCAAGACGACCATGGGATCATGCAATCGAGTTAATTCCAAATGCCAAGGTTCTAGATTGCAAAATCTATCCTTTGAACCTAGCCAAACAAGGAGAACTTGATAAGTTCCTTACGGAAAACCTTGAATCAGGACGAATCAGACCCTCAAAGTCGCCAATGGCTTCACCATTCTTCTTTGTCAAGAAAAAAGATGGAATCCTCTGCCTAATACAGGACTACCGACGGTTAAATGACATCACAATTAAAAATAGATACCCTCTGCCACTTATTCAAGAACTAGTTGATAAGCTCAGAAAGGCAAGGTATTTTACGAATTAGACATCAGATGGGGATTCAACAATGTCAGGATAAAAAAAGGCAATGAATGGAAAGCAGCATTCCGAACCAATCAAGGATTGTTCGAACCATTAGTCATGTTCTTTGGATTAACCAATTTACCAGCCACCTTCCAAACTATGATGAATACAATCTTTAAAGCAGAAATAGATGAAGGAAAAATCATTATCTATATGGATGATGTTCTTATCTTCACAGCAACGCTTGAAGAACATAGAATCATGGTAAAAAGAGTTTTACAACAATTCAAAGATCATAAACTCTTTTTGAAACTGGAGAAATGTACATTCAAACAGGTAGAAGTAGAATACCTCGGTCTTCTAGTTTCTCACAACCAAGTCAGAATGAACCCAGCAAAAATCAAAGGAGTAGTTGAATGGCCAATACCTTAGAACAAAAGAGACGTTCAATAATTCCTTGGATTTGTTAACTTTTATAGACGGTTTATACAAGGATTTGCTCAAATAGCAAAACCTTTAACTGAGTTAACCAGGAACAATACTTGGAAATGGTTGAAAGAACAAGATGATGCATTTGAAGGAATGAAGAAATGCATAACTTCAGCACCAGTATTAGCAATGCCCAACGATATAGGCAAATACTGTGTAGAAGTAGATTCTTCGGATTTCGTGAATAGAGGAATCCTTTCCCAACAACAACTTGACGGAATATGGCAACCCATAGCATATATATCTCATGCTTTAAATAGTATAGAAAGAAACTATGAGATATACAACAAGGAAATGCTAGCAATAATAACGGCTTTAGAAAATTGGAGACAATATCTGCTAGGAGCAAAAGAAATTTTTGAAATTTGGACAGATCACAAGAATCTCGAATATTTTAGAAAGCCTCAGAAATTAAATTGTCGATAAGCCAGATGGGTCATTGAAATGCAAGAATTCCACTTTACATTACAACATAAAGCTGGAAAACAAATGGCTAAAGCAGATTTCCTCTTGAGACAAGCAGGTCATGAAAGAGGGGTGAATGACAATGAAAACGTCATTATGCTCAAGCCAGAATATTTTCAGCAATATGATGTTGTAAAAATTGACGAATCTCTGATGTCTCGAATTAAAAGAGCATCAAAAAACAGGGACAAAGTCATCGAAAGGAATCTAGCGGTCAAGGAAAATGGTTGGAAGGAACTTGAAGATGGAACTATCACTTGGATGCATCGCATCTATGTACCAAGAGATAAAAAACTTCGAGAAGAAATTATCCACCTTTATCACGATACTACCCTAGCAGGACATCCAGGAAGATATAAAACCCAGGAATCAATCACACAAAATTATTGGTGGCCTAAACTACAGGCCAATATAAGGGAATATATTGACAGATGTGAAATTTGCCAGAGAACCAAAGCAAACCAAACATCACCAGCAGCGCCCTTAGCACCAAATGCGATTCCAACAAAACCTTGGGAAATAATATCTGTAGATCTAATCGGACCTCTTCCAGAGTCGTTAGGATTGAATGCTATTCTTGTTATAGTAGATCGGTTTACAAAAGCAGCCAAGTTCATTCCTACGACAATCAAGATCACATCAATGGGAGTTGCAAAGGAATTCAGAGATCACGTCTTTAGGAATTATGGATTACCAAAAAGAGTGATTAGTGATAGGGGACCTCAATTTGCTTCCCAATTCATGAAGGATTTATTCGGACTTTTAGGAATAACCCAGAACTTGTCAACGGCATATCATCCTCAGACAGATGGACAGACAGAGAGAGTTAATCAAGAAGTTGAACTCTATCTGAGAATCTTCATCAATTATCGACAAGACGATTGGTCTGAATGGATGTCCTTAGCCGAATTCTCCTATAATGACAAGGTACATATGTCAACCAGATATTCGCCATTCTTCCTGAATTCAGGACAACATCCCTGGAAAGGAATTAAACCCTCAGGAACAGTTAAAACTCAATCAGTCCAAGAATTTATTGACATGATGACGCGGATGTGCCAAGAAGCTGAAGCATCGCTTAAAATTGCTGCTGAAAACATGAAACGTTTCTACAACAGATTGACAAAACCGTCACGGGAATATAAATCGGGAGATAAAGTTTACCTAGAGGGAATTAATATTGATACGGATCGACCAGCCAAGAAACTGGAAGATAAAAGATACAGTCCATTTGAGATACTTGAGAAAGTCGGATTGTTGGCTTACAAGTTAAAATTACTGACACAGTGGAAACAAAAACATCTGGTCTTCCATGAATCCCTGTTGACCCCATTCAAAGAACCAACATCTACCTTTCAAAACCAGGAACCACCCCTGCCTCCGGACATTATTGATAGGACACCCAAATACGAAGTCGAAATCATCCTTGATAGCCAAATAGATTATCAGGGACAAGGATACAACCGTCACCCGGTAATGAAGTACTTGGTTGATTGGAAGAATTACCTGAAAGAAGCTAGAACTTGGGAACTGATCAGTAACCTAGAAAATAGCCTTGAATTGGTAGAGGAATTCCACAAAAACCATCCTGATGCACCGCAATTACAGACACGTTCTTTACTCATAATACCCCAACACTCCTTTGAAACGACTACCAGAAAACCCAGAATCCTATGGACTCCCTCGACACAGCCTACCTTGCTGTTGCCATCATTGGACTCTTTACCATCCTTGTCCTCCTTATCCTCATTATCTACAAATGTACCTGGCCTGACGACCGTGTATCAGAACAAGGAAACTATGGAGATATACATCTCCGTATAATGGGACAACTGGCAGAAATAGAAGCAGTCTAATCACGAGGACGTGATTCTTAGAGAGGGGGTAATGTCATGAATCGCTTATTTTGATTATTGTTTTTCTTTTCTTTTCTAATTATTAGAATAGTTTCTATAATTTTGACAACAAAGCCAAACAAAGCCAGCTCATGTTGATACATGAGGATAACACACCGAAGTTGTACTTATTTCATTTTAGTTTATTCTTAGTATATATGAATGTTTGTAACATATGTTGCAGTACGCAGCTGCAGTGCATAGTAAATATATTAGTTACACATGTTTCCCTCATTATTTGAATATGCTTTAGTCGCACCTTATATGCATGGTCTTTTAGTATATATAGTAGTAGTTGTAGTTCTTATTCTGTAGTCTTTAGCTGGTCATTTCTTACCACCAATACTAAAGGTCTCTACTCCCCTTCCTTCTTCTCTCTTTAAAGTTGATAGTTTGCGTATCGACCTTGGCACTTCTCTGAGTAGATAGTATTGATGTGCCTGACAGTAAGGAAACAATTGAGGTTTTTCTGCTCTACTTATGACTTTTATACTATGGAAGTCTATAGAAATAAATAGAGATTATTAAAGACTAGTAAATATCAGGTACCAACTGTATGCATGCAAGCCACCTAATCATCCTTATTTCAGATGTGACACTGTGGCTAGAAGACCGGCAGGAGGCAGGTATATGAGTACCTCCTCCAATAGGAATGGCTCAAAGAAAGCAGTAAGGAGAACTGTTGGAGATTAATTTGGCACTTACCAGAATATTAGTAATTTACTTAGTAATATACAGTAAATATTTGTAGTATATTCTAGATATATTAACTAGAGGTATATAAGCTGTAGATACAGTAGACTACATCTCATGGATTTGTAACCTAATAGCCTAATAGCTTGTATCTACTGCATATTTCTACAATAAGAACAGAACCAGTGAATGTATTTGCATTGCAGAGTGCTTGGTCACATGTCAGAATAAATAAAGAAAGAAAGAAATCAGTAGTGCAATCTTACCAATGACAAATATCACATGATATTTCCATAAAAGGTGACTCTTGAGATGCCATGGTAGCAGTGCATGCCACTAACATAAAACTTTCACTCACTTTTGATGTTGGACAAAATGCCCTACTAAAAGTCCCTAAAAGAATGATTCTTATTACATAAGGCTTGTAATCTTCATTATTGAGGTTGTGACACTCACCCATTAGTTTACAAGGAGTCCATGTAAACTCTATATATACTACTTTTGGGTGGTAATCCCCTTATTTTATATACACTTAGTATATGTAAAATCCACTTAATCTATATGGATTTCTAATGGATTCTTCTTTTTTGGGAATAATCCATATATATTCCTTGTCAATCCACCTATGTAAAGTCCATACATAATCCACTCTACACTACATGAACTCCTTATAGAATAATATATATTAAAGTATAAAATGTATTAAATAATAATGCTTTAATTGATTTGATTTTTTAATACTATTTTTACAGTTTGTTTAATATTCTAAATATGGTAATACATCACATGATGTTATTTCATCATTTGCTCTTGTTTTTTCTATGATCAATTCACTACCATCATCCTTTCTCTTCCTCACCACCATCCTTTCTCTTCTTCACCACCATACTTTATACCTATCATTGCTGCACTTGACAATAATAACACCCATAACATGTCTCAGTTGCTGGTGACAATGCTGACATAAAACAGGGCTGGCAGAAGATGCAAGGGGTGCTGAGAGACCTATGTAGGGGGAACCTGCAAGGTATGTGAACCTGCCAACATCACCAACAACAATGTGATGAGCCAACCTACCCATCAGTAGTATCAACATAGCCCACCCACTCATTTGGAGTGTCAACCATGTCCACCTGCTCACTTATTCAGAGCTTCATCCATACCTGCCTGCCTGCTAATTCATAGCATTGGCTATACCCACCTGCCTATTAATTTACAAGCATTGGCTATGCCTGCCTGCCCACTAATTTACAAGCATTGGCTATGCCTATCTGCCCACTAATTTACAAGCATTGGCTATACCTGTCTGCCCACTAATTCATAAGTGTTGGCTATATCCACCTGCCTACTTGTTTGCAGCATTGTCCATCCTACCTATCCACTTATTCCCAGCATTGTTCTGCTCACCTACCTACTGATTTTCAGCATTATTCTGCTCACCTATTTATTTATTCCCAGCATTATCCTACCTGCCTACCCACTGGTTTGCAATATCATCCATCCTGCTAGTTTATAGCATCATCCATCCTATCTACCTGCTCATTCCCAGCACTGTTGTGCTCACCTACCCACTCATTCCTAGCACTGTCATACTTGCCTATCCACTTATTCCCAACACTGTTGTGCTCACCTACCCACTCATTCCCAGCACTATTATGCTCACCTATTTGCTTATTCCTGGCACCATCCTGCTTGCCTACCCACTCATTTGCAGCATCATCCTGCTCATCTACCTGCTTATTTCTAGCATCATCCTACCTGCCAACCTACTGATTCACAATATTGTCCATCCTGCTGGTTTGCAGCAATACCCATTTGTTCACACCATTGTCCATCCCATCTACCTACTCATTCCTACCATTGTTCTGCTCACCTACCTGCTCATTCCTAGCATTGTCCTACTTGCCTACCTACTGATTTGCAACATTGTCCATCTGTCAGGCACGTCAACACTATCTACTCAGAGAGAGTGCCGAGGTTGATACGCAAACTATCAACTTAGAGAGAGAAGAGGGAAGGGGGAGTAGAGACCTCTAGTATTGGCGGTAAGAAACGACCAGCTAAAGACTACAGAATAAGAACTACAACTACTACTATATATACTAAAAGGCCATGCACATAAGGTGCAACTAGAGCATGTTCAAATAATGAGGGAAATATGTGTAACTAATATATCTACTGTGCACTGTGGCTGCATACTGTGACATGTGTTATAAACGTTCATATATACTAAGAATAGACTGAAATGAAATAAGTACGACTACTGTGTGTTATCCTTATGTATCAACATGAGCTGGCTTTGTTTGGCTTTGTTATCAAAATTATAGAAACTATTCTAATAATTAGAAAAGAAAAGAAAAACAATAATAAAAATAAGCAATTCATGACATTACCCCCTCTCTAAGAATTACATCCTCGTGATTAGACTGTTTCCGCTTCTGCCAGTTGTCCCATTGTTTAGAGACATATGTCTCCATCGTATCCTTGTTCTGATACATGGTCATTAGGCCAAGTACATTTGTAGATGATGAGGATGAGAAGGACGGAGGTGATAACGAGTCCAATGATGGTGAAGGCGAGGTAACCTATGTCAAGGGAGTCCATAAGGTTCCGGGGTTTCTGGTAACTATTTCGAAGGAGTGCCGGGGTACTATGAGTAAAAAGCATGTTTGTAGTTGCAGTGCGTCGGGATGGTTTTTATGGAATTCTTCTATCAATTCAAGGCTATTTTCTAGGTTATTAATTGGTTCCCAAGTCCTAGCTTCTTTCAGGTAATTCTTCCAGTCAACCAAATACTTCATTATCGGATGACGGTTGCATCCTCGTCCCTGATAATCTATTCGGCTATCAAGAATGATTTCGACTTCATATTCGGGTGTCCCATCAATAATATCCAGAGGTGGGGGTGGTTCCTGGTTTTGGAAGGTGGACGTTGGTTCTTTGAACGGGGTTAACAGAGATTCATAGAAGACCAGGTGTTTTCATTTCCACTGTATTGGTAATTTTAACTTGTAAGCCAATGATCTGACTTTCTCAAGTATCTCAAATGGACTGTATCTTTTATCTTCCAGTTTCTTGGCTGGTCGATCCATGTCAATATTAATTCCCTCTAGGTAAACTTTATCTCCTAATTTATATTCCCGTGATGGTTTTGTCAATCTGTCATAGAAATGTTTCATGTTTCGGCAGTGATTTTAAGCAATGCTTTGGCTTCTTGGCGCGTACGCATCATCATGTCAATGAATTCTTGGACTGATTGAGTTTTGACCATTCCTGAGGGTTCAATTCCTTTTCAGGGATATTGTCCTGAATTTAGAAAGAATGGTAAATATCTGGTTGATGTATGTACCTTGTTATTATAGGAAAATTCGGCTAGGGACATCCATTCAGACCAGTTGTCTTGTCAATGATTGATGAAGATTCTCAGATAGAGTACAACTTCTTGATTAACTCTTTCTGTCTGTCTGTCTGTCTGAGGGTGATATGCTGTTGACAAGTTCTGGGTCATTCCTAAAAGTCCGAATAAATCCTTCATGAATTGAGAAGCGAATTGAGGTCCTCTATTGCTAATCACTCTTTTCGGTAATCCGTAATTCCTAAAGATGTGATCCCTGAATTCCTTTGCAACTCCCATTGACGTGATTTCGATCATTGTGGAGATGAACTTGGCTGCCTTCGTAAACCGATCTACTATGACAAGAATAGCATTTAATCCTAACAACTCTGGAAGAGGTCTAATTAGATCTACGGATATTATTTCTCAAGGTTTTGTCGGAATAGCATTTGGTACTAGTGGCGCTGCTGGTGATGTTCGGTTCGCTTTAGTTCTTTGGCAAACTTCGCATCCATCGATGTATTTCCTTATATCAGCTTATAATCTGGGCCACCAATAATTCTGTGTGATCAATTCCTGAGTCCTATATCTTCCTGAATGTCCTGCTAAGGTGATGTCATGATGAAGGTGGATGATTTCTTCTCGAAGTTTCTTATCTCTTGGTATATAGATACGATGCATCCAAGTGATAGTTCCGTCTTCAAGTTCTTTCCAACCGTTTTCCTTGACTGCTAAATTCCTTTCAATGACTTTGTCTCTATTTTTTGATGCTCTTTTGATTCGAGACATCAGAGATTTGTCAATTCCTACAACATCATGTTGCCGAAAATATTCTGGTTTAAGCATGATGATGTTTTCATTGTCATTCACCCCTCTTTCATGACCTGCTCGTCTCGAGAGAAAATCTGCTTTAGCCATTTGTTTTCCAGCTTTATGTTGTAATATAAAGTGGAATTCTTGCATTTCAGTGACCCATCTGGCTTGTCAACGATTTAATTTCTGAGGCTTTCTAAGATATTCGAGATTTTTGTAATCTGTCCAAATCTCAAAAATTTCTTTTGCTCCTAGTAGATATTGTCTCCAATTGTCTAAAGCCATCATAATTGCTAGCATTTCTTTGTTGTATATCATAATTTCTTTCTGTACTATTTAAAGTATGAGATATATATGCTATGGGTTGCTATGTTCTGTCAAGTTGTTGTTGAGAAAGGATTCCTCTATTCACAAAATCCAAAAAATCTACTTCTACACGGTATTTGCCTGTATCATTGGGCATTGCTAATACTGGTGCTGAAGTTATGTGTTTCTTCATTCCTGCAAATGCATCATCTTGTTCTTTTGTCCATTTCCAAGTGTTATTCCCAGTTAACTCAGTTAAGGGTTTTGCTATTTGAGCAAATCCTTGTATAAACCATCTATAAAAGTTAACAAATCCAAGGAATTATTGAACATCTCTTTTGTTCTGAGATGTTGGCCATTCAACTACTCCTTTGATTTTTATTGGATCCATCCTGACTTGGTTATAAGAAACAAGAAGACCGAGGTATTCCACCTCTACTTGTTCAAATATGCATTTCTCCGGTTTCAAAAAGAGTTTATGGTCTTTGAACTTTTGTAAAACTCTTTTTACCATGATTCTATATTCTTCAAGTATTGTTGTAAAGATAAGAACATCATCCATATAGATAATGACTTTCCCTTCATCTATTTCTGCTTTAAAGATTGTATTCATCATAGTTTGGAAGGTTGCCAAAGGTGCGACTAGAGCATGTTCAAATAATGAGGGAAACATGTGTAACTAATATATCTACTATGCACTGCGGCTGTGTACTGCGACATGTATTACAAACGTTCATATATATTAAGAATAGACTGAAATGAAATAAGTACAACTACTGTGTTATCCTCATGTATCAACATGAGCTGGCTTTGTTTGGCTTTGTCGTCAAAATTATAGAAACTAATAATTAGAAAAGAAAAGAAAAACAATAATAAAAATGAGCGATTCATGACACCATCCTGCTCGTTTGCAGCATCATCCTACCCACCTACCCACTTGTTTACAGTATTGTCTTACCTGCTTATTTGTAGCATTATTCTATCTGTTCATTTGTAGCATTATCTTATCTGCCTATTCATTTATTTGCAGCATTGTTTTACCTGTTCATTTGTAGCATCATTCTACCCATTCATTTACAGCATTGTCTTATCTGCCTACCTGCTTGTTTGCAGCACATCTTACCTGCTTGTTCATAACATCATCCTACCCATTCATTAGCAACATTGTCCTATTTGCCTATCAGCTCATTTATAGCATCATCCTACCTGCTTGTTTGCAGTTATATTAGCTTGCTCACTTATAGCCTATCAGCTATTATTTTCAGAAAAAGTCTCAGATATATAGAATAAAAATAGCATCTCTTTGATTGGTTGCTAAGGAGTTCAGATCAATAAATTAATATTATTTATAGTTTAATGAACATGTAAGATCTGTTAAAGTTGGACACGCTTAGAAGTGAGTATGCACTCAGGATCTTAGTCTGGAGTCCAGAAGTAAGTAACTCATATATATTTAAGTAGTGGAACTTACCTGGAGTCCAGAAGTGAGTAACTGGGGACTCACTCCTAAAACTCCAGGTTT
>JASFCX010000337.1:0-13531 GCA_036937015.1 Crucibulum parvulum | reverse complement strand
CACCCAAATAACATTTTCGAACCACTCTGAAGCTTCTTGATGCGTCCCGAGACTTCCCCAACGATCCCTGGTCAAAAATGAATATACTGGAGTCAATTTAGTGGTAGTAGGACCGATTTTCCGAGTACAGAGCCGTGCGAGGCTCATCAACACTTTCAGACTCAACTTATTAACTACATAGTTATTTGATGCTCATTTTAGTTAGCTACATACTACCTACAGTATATAAGGGGCCTTGTATTTGACTATGAGTCCCCAAGTTCTACCAATTGGATACTACCTATGCTAGTCTATTCAGTTCACTGAACTTAAACCACCTCTCATGTGCCAAAACTGCAATCAACCTTGTGCTCCTGTCACAGATATTCTACTCATTGTAGACTGGTTCTCAAATAGTCTTATGACTTCTAAGATTCATGCAAATGTTTAATGTAGTTATTCATTTGCAATAAAATTGTTGATTCACTAAATAAGATTATAGAAAGTAAAGAAACAAGAAAACTAATATCTATTCTTTGGGATGTATAAGGTACCATAACAGGCTTAGTCCTGTTACTGTTCTCAATTTCACAAGCCAGGGATGTGAATAGAATGTACATTGCCAGAGAATTAGTATTGGAGGGCTAAGACAAACTGTTGATACAGTAGATGGAGTGCATGCTTGCATGCTGCTGCACACCTGTGCTTGTCATGCTTGGCACACCAATTTCATATTGCCTGTGGGTGACATCTGCTGGTTCTCCATGTGGTCCAGGAATGGCTCTCTTCCATGCCCTGGATGGGGCAGGTGAATCCTTTGCATATTCTTTGCTAATGCTTGATACATGGTTCCATAGCTTGTCAGAAGTTGTTACTTGATATGTGTCTCTGCCTGTATAGTTGTCACAGCAAACTTATGGTCAGACCAAAGGTGTATGCATGTCTGCAGTGCATAAGCTAGGCTAATGCTGCCTGCCTTCAACTGTGGGTAAATTCATCCCCATCCCCACCTTGTCCTTTGTAGCTGATATGTATTTTAACATGTATTTCTTGTAGGTGGTATGTTCAGTGTCAATAGCTAGTTTGGCAAGAGCAGCATTTTCTAAGGACCCAACAGACACACATGCAGTCATTGAAGAGTTAGTGTCTTCCTTATCCTGTTCATTTGTAGTGCCCATACCCTCTCACACCTTTGCAGGATTTATTGGTGGAGATGAGACTATCACAGACTACCCTCCCTCATTTCTGTACTGTTGCTGCTCCAAATGGGTCAGGCAGGTACTGAAGGACAGGTTGGAGAGGGTTAAGAGAATGGTGATAGGTGAAGAGGTCTAAGTGATGGTATGCTTTTTTCTTTTTTCTAAGTGTAGCTGTCTGTATTGATATTATATTCTGTAGTTACATTTCTTAATGAAACATCATTCTATCTTGTTGAATCTGTACTAACTATACCCTCACCTCCATAGTCAATGCCAGCATGTGAGTATGCTTAGTGTATTCAGTCATGTCACTCTAACCCAGGCTAACTGAATTGGCCATAGGCTGGAGTGGGAGGAACCATGATATAGTTTGTACCAAGACAATGTACTGAGTTGGTAAATCACATTTTTGCATTCCATTTGCTTCTTTCTCTGCTTCAGTTAGTCCTACACCCCTTGCCTACCTCTCCCTCCTCCCAGCCTCTTCTAATCCTCAATTCTTTCATCTTGCCCTTCCTACTTCTCCTGTCCTTCTGCTTGCTTCCCTGTGTGCTGCCCAGGTGCTTACACTTCCATATTCCACCTACTGTGCCATCATCAATCATGAAGTTCCTCAAGCCACCTGTGTGATAGCCATGTAGATTGAAGTCAGCCCATACACCAGTGCCTAAATCTATCTGTATGACATTGATGTATCAAAGTGACATTTTATGGTCCACTGCTTAATCTTCATCCATGGGTCATATCTATGATCAATGCCTCATGAACCTGGTCAATGCAGACAAAACTTACCCCACCAGCAGATGATTGATCTCTCACCCACCCAACAGTTTGAGCAATGAAACAAAATGAGGAATCACCTCACATTCATGGATCATTGATGATGCTAGAGCAGGATTGGAAATGGCCAGTATAGGATATGTATATGAACAGAACCTAGGACCTACCAATGTGCAAATAGCTACTATTTTGGATAGACTATTGTGGACATCCAATGAGTGGGATGCTCCATGTGCACCTCACTCTTCTTCATATGTCTTTCCTTAAGCTCTTTCTTTAAGCTTTTTCTAATTTGTTTTGAACAGGTTCATATGCAATTTCCACACATGGGTTATCCTTCCAATGAGGTTGAGGAGTCTAGAACTATTTACCATTACAGAGAGTGTTGCAGCTAATAGAATAGAGTCAATATAACATGTCTCAGTTGGATAAAAAGAACTGTATTGTGCTGTACCTAATAGAAGAGAATCAATGTAACATCTATGCTATAGGTCAGCAAAGGGTTTTCTAGTAGATAGTGAAGAATTGTCAAGTAGCAAAAAGTCAGAAGATAGCGGAAGGATATATTGGTTGAGTCGGAAGGTAGATTGTACGGACATTGGCTTCAGCTTAGGTGCTGTGCCCTTCGCAATCTATTCTGTGTCCTAGTATTTGCAAATAGTCAGAATGAGGAGTCAGAGGCAAGTCAGAGGGTCAGAAGTGTTATCAGACGGAAGTCTAATAATGAGGGCAAAGTAGATCAGAGAGGAGTTTTAACTTTAATATTCGAACTAAGGAGCGGAGGATACAAGCGGAAGGTATTTATACTACAGAAGATAACTAGGGATGAACTTAGAGATGGAATGGTAGTATGATGTACCGAGGCTATGATGATAGTATCATAGAAACTAATAAATGATTGTAACAGGATGAGTACAGCAGCAGTCAGATGGGGTGATGTGGAGAAGGCTGTGCAAAACTACAATCAATCCTCAGAGAACTATGGTGATGCAGAATATATACAATTAAGGAAGGATGAAGACAATGAATGGAAGGTGGAATGGAAGGAAAGTTGGAAGGAAAGTTGGAAGGACAGTCGGAAGGAAAGTCGGAAGGACAGAAAGTGAGGATGGAGTTCTGGGATGTGACAAGAATACTCACATCTCAGTTGGATAAGAACAACTGAGGTGTGAGCAATGAAAATCTACTCTTCTGTAACCATATGGTTTCTGATTAATCAACAGGCATTCTCAAAGGCAATTTTGATTAACCTGTTTGTGATTAATCTCACAGTTTAAACTGTTATTATAATACCACCCCCCTCAATAGCTTGAATTGCAACTGCTTTTAGTGATTAAACAGTGACAAATTGCATACAGGGTGCTATTTAAACAGTCAGTAATCTTTAGTTAAATGCTACTAAAAAAAAATTGATTAAACATTGCTTAAACACGGAAAATAGCAAAGAAGAACAGATAAATCTCAAGATGATTGAGTGATTAATCACTATAGGTTAAACATGACTTAGATGGCAATTAATCAATTAAATTGGATTAAACATGGACAAGGGATTGATTAAACATAGACAAGAGGTCACTGAGTGTGAATGAATTAAATTCCAAATTTATTCTAGAAACTATTTAACTAGTTAATGTAAAGTCAAGAGTGTAAAAGAATATAAACTATGAACTTCTCTCAACCATGGTCTAGAATGATACCACTCATGTGCCAGTGACAATAAATGAGCTTCAGGAATTAGGTATCTTACAAGCCTCATAGATTTGGTTAAGCTAATGGTACTCTAGTGGCACAGCAATGATTTCAGATTGAGCTGCAGACCTACTCAATTGGTGGTGGGTTGGGAAAGAGAAGATGTTACACGTCTTATGTAATAAGAATTGTTCTTTTAGGGACTTTTAGTAGGGCATTTTGTCCAACATCAAAAGTGAGTGAAAGTTTTATGTCAGCAGCACACACTGCCACCACAGCATCTCAAGAATTACCTTTTATGGACATAGCATGTGATATTTCTCATCAGTAAGATTGCACTCCTGATTTCCATGGCTCTCTTTTGTTTTCTGTAAACTGCAATGATGAAGTGCTTCATTGATTTTTAGCTTACATGTAAAAGTAGATAAAGTTAGTAAGATTATGCTCATATATCATATTACAGCAGCTGTAGGCAAATGCCACCACATCATATTTGATTGACTTTTGCAAGCTCATTGGTGAGCAATGAGCATTCTGGACAAAATATGGCTGATTCCATATGCAAGACCTTCAAAGTCTGGTTTAACATTGAAGGTATGCAGCAGACTTTAGTTAATTATAACAATAGTAATTCACACAAAGGTTATGGCATTCATGATGGATTATGGTATGAATAATAACACACCTGGTGCCAGAATTTTACAATGCTATATTGAACATCAAATTGTATTCAATTGATGCAGATTTCAAGGCCATCATATAGTGTAAAGGCTTCCTCAATAACCAGCACATATCAAGATGCTGTCACTTCCCCTGTTGATCAATTCAAGTGATAGTGAAGTGGTGTTGTGTGATTAGAATGAAGTGAGCTTGGATTTTCTTCCTCAGGGAGTTGATGCAAATGCTAACTAGGTGAAATTTCAACATTATGATCATTTTATAATACTAATATAAACTACTCAGCTGCAAAAAATCATAACAGATAGTATATTATGATATTTAATTTGTATATAAGAATTCTTCAATATATCATTGTATTTTGTTTGATAAAATATACAACTTCATTATAACACACCTACTATGTATCATACACCTGTGATTCAATGCCATCCAAACTGTCAAACAGCCATCCTGAAACCTCCTTGTAAACATTTGGCCTCTTCAAGATCCAGACACAGGATGGTTTTGGGATGGGTAACAGCCATTTCAAACCATCATTTGACAGCCCATTACCATCAATGGGATGGTTAGCAGCCCTAGATAGTAGAATTGTATTGCCATGCTTGCAATGGCCCACAATGCCAAGTTGTTAACTCAGAGCAGCACTATATATACAGGACTAACAATAAAAGAAATTCCCAAGGTCACAGAACATTGTTGTGGCATTTCTGTGGGTCTGTGACCAAATGATAGCACAATGGTTGCTAGTCACAGCTCATCAAGTTGAACAACATGTCCATTTGTGTAAGTGACCTTGCTACCATTGTTTTATACACTCAGGTCCTTGCTAACAACTTGCAGCAAACCTTTAACCCAACAGTGAGGCACTGACTCAGAAGCTGTCATTTATCCCAAAGAATCAACCTCTTCACAGAGTCACATACTAAATACCTGGCACTTTGTCAACAAAAACCACATGATCACTTCCAAAAGGACATCCAAGGACTCCAATCCTTAAATCAAGCAGGCCAGTGGGTGTTATGATGCTATTAGGCTCACATTTGACTACCCCTAATAATGACAACACCTACACCTACCCTCTAGTGGAATGTCAATGTGATTGTCCCTAAAAGTTAGGTCCATTTAGTATGCTTAATTTTCTAAAGATTTACCCAGGGAGAGCTCAATTATGATCCATGATATGACTCACAGAATCCTGGCCATCCCAAATATACTTCACTATGTCTAATGGCCTTGAGGGAAACTTATTTTTAAGCACCTCTTCATGCCTTCAACTCTTCCTTGGCTAGTTGTAGCAGCCATGAAATCTTATATAATGTAAGTCTTCTTCCATTTCTCTTATCTCCTTTCTTTATTCAATTACATTTAATTTTCTGCTTGAGCTATCCCAGGTTAAACCTGAGCCATCAAGTTCCAACCTACCTATCCTTTCACATTCTTACATCTTCAGCTGAGTCCTGATATTAACCACACAACTCACATTGTTTACAGTTGTGCAGTACCATTATGCATGAATCAAAGCCAAAAAAATTCTCTATCTTGGAGATAGTAATAGATGGAACTATTCTAGCCTGTTTAAACTGTTTAATTGATCAACTTTTACAATTCTTAATACTGATTAATTACAAGAATAATAAATATAAATAGTCTTTTGTTGTTTAAACTATTTAATTAACCAACATTCTCCATTTTTAATACTGATTAATTACAAGAATGATAAATCTAAATAGTCCATTATTATTTAAACAGTACTTCCTCCTGCCAACTTCTGTGCTTTGTATCACTGATTAATCACAACAATGATAAATCAAAATTTCCTTCAAGAAGGCCAGTTGATTAATCAGAAATCACATTGATTGTTTTCTACTTCACTCCTCTTTCCTTTTAAGTTGATAGTTTGGGTACTGACCTTGGTGCTCTCTCTGAGTAATTGTGTTGACATGCCTGACAATTTATTTGCTGCTAGGTTTGTCAAGGCATTCAATGTATCTGGATGATCTGTACCCAGCATCTCCTTTCTTTTCTCTATCACCTGGATGTACAATGTTTCTGCTTCTGAATATTTTCCTAGATTCCTATAAGTGGCTGCCAGGTTTTCCATGACATTCAATGTATCTGGATGATCTATACCCAGGGCCTCCTTTCTTTTCTCCATCACCTGAATGTACAATGTCTCTGCTCCTAAATATCTGCCTAGATTCCAATATGTAGCTGCCAGATTTGCCATGGCATTCAATGTATCTGGATGATCTGTACCCAGCATCTCCTTACTCTTGTCCATCACCTGTATTTCCAATATCTCTGCTTCTGAATATCTGCCTATATTTCTATAAGTGGCTGCTAGGTTTGCCATGGCATCCAATGTATCTGGATGATCTGTACCCAGCACCTCCTCTCTCTTATTCATCACTTGGATGTCCAATGTTTTTGCCTCTAAATATCTACCTAGATTCCAATATGTGGCTGCCAGATTTGCCATGGCATTCAATGTATGTGGATGATCTGTACCCAACACCTTTTTACTCTTGTACATCACCTGGATCTCCAATGTCTCTGCTTGTAAATATCTGCCTAAATTCTTATAAGTGGCTGCCAGGTTTGCCATGGCATTCAATGTATATGGATGATCTGGGCCCAGCACCTCCTTTCTCTTGTCCATCACCTGGATGTCCAATGTCTCTGCTTCTGAATATCTGCCTAGATTCCTATAAGTGGCTGCCAGATTTGCCATGGCATTCAATGTATCTGGATGATCTGTACCCAGGATCTTCTTACTCTTGTCCATCACCTGTATTTCCAATGTCTCTGCTTCTGAATATCTGCCTATATTCCTATAAGTGGCTGCCAGGTTTGCCATGGCAAATAATGTATCTGGATGATCTGTACCCAGCACCTCCTTTCTCTTATCCATCACTTGGATCTCCAATGTCTCTGCTTCTGAATATCTGCATAGATCCCCATATGTGGCTGCCAGATTTGCCATGGCATTCAATGTATCTGGATGATCTGTACCCAGTGCTTCTTTACTCTTGTTCATCACCTGAATTTCCAGTGTCTTAGCCTCTGAATACCTGCCAAGATTCCAGTATGTGGCTGCCAGGTTTGCCATAGCCTCCAATGTACATAGATGATCTGGGCCCAGCACCTCCTTTCTTTTATTCATCACCTGAATCTCCAGTCCTTCAGCTTCTGAATATCTACCAAGATTCTGGTATGTGGCTGCCAAATTTGCCATGGCTAGTAATGTATCTGGATGATCTGGGCCTAGCAGCTCTTTTCTCTTGTCCATCACTTGAATCTGCAATATTTCAGTTTTATTCCATTTATCCTGACTCCCATATATTAAAGACTGATCTTCCATGCTTGTTAATTTATCTGGATGGCTTGGGTCTAACAGCTGCTGGTTTTTCTTTATTACTTCAAATTGAAATTTCTCTGTCTTATCTGAGTCACTTGTTTTAGAGATTTTATTGGATAGAAACACTGAATCTTGAATCACAGATCAATTTGTTGAAAATAGCTTTGTAATAAACCTGATATACCTCCATGAGACAAAATATGAAATCTGTCTTTGACTCCATGTATTAATTCATCTGAATTTATAAATCCAGCCTGTATAGTACAAATCTTTAGCACTAAATGTATATATCAGTATATAAATGATTACTGTGTGAACAATATCCATCCATTGGCTATCATGCGTAATTGCTATCCTGGCATTTGGAATCTGGAATATGTTGCTAAATATCAAAGAACTCATTCATTGAGATTGATGTACCTCTCTTAAAAGCATTTCATTAATAATATCTGAAGGATAGAAGGGCTTTCAAAATATGTTAACTTCGTAACTCATTAAGAAAAAATGAATACTGACCTTTGAAACCATTGGAAAAGATTCAATTTGTATTCTATCACAATGTTCTGAGTGAGCCTCAGAATCTTTGTAAGATTGACAATGGCCATCTGAGCCATTCATATTATCTGAGTTTGAAGCCCTCAGAATCTCCTGGGTTTTGTAATTTGAGCCTGACAGGTTTGAATCAGTGACCACAACTTTTTTCCCTAGTTTGTCATTCCAAGCCTTTTCTGATAATGCTATTTTATATCCTCGTAGAAATACACATTGGTTTTCAAGATGGTCTTCAACTTGATGATCAGGACCAGTTGCAGTGTGAAGGCGTGAGATTTCCCCTTCGACATGCCATGTATATTGGGGGCTACTGGAACCTGATGATTTCTCGAATTCAAGTGTAGTTTTAGCAACACTATTGGTCTCATCATAAGCGACAATGCCCCAAGTTTTCGCCTTTGTACAACCAGTGATCAAATATAAAGACGTCCGATTAATTCCATATCGCTTAGCTGTCTTGTCAAACCAGCACTCTGCATTCTGAAAGATATAATCTGTCAAATCATTGAGCAAATCTTCCCGGGAGGCCCCATCAGGGAGGAGGAGAATTGCTCCTTGAATGTCTCTTTCACAGGTAAATGAATATTTCCTTTCAACAGCAGTATCAAATAATTTTAAAACTACAAGAAAAATGAAAAATAGCACACACCCTACTTTTTTATTGATATCTCCTTTAATTCTGCCCTCTGAAATCCAATGGAATTGACTCCAGAAACATGGGATTTTTTCAGGGAACTTTGGTGGAATATTTGTGGGATCAAGAAATTGACCAGGATCCGACCAGATATTACATATATAAAGAAAATTGCCAAAAGGTGTTATGATACCAATATCACCAATACTTACACCAGTCATTTGATGTGAAGCACTTGGAGAAGGATTCAAAAGTGGATGTCCCATTCCAGCACGAAACATCTGCTCCTCATAGATCTGGCAACTGCTCTTCTCGTGAGGTTTTACAATCGGCCTATCCACGAGAAAACCTTTTAAACCACCCTCAAAAGATTTCTATAGATGAACGACATGAGCTTAGTATTACAGTGGTTTTATGCAATCTTAAATGGAAACGCACAACTATCATCATCTGGGAATTGTCCCCCTCCTGGACGAGATAGCCCTCCGTCGCATGTTGAACAGTACCAATCGCTGAGTTGGTTGCGCTCTCCTCCGTTGGACTTTTTAATACACCTGTTGAATTCGATGGTGGTAGATTGGGGGAATGACCTGGCGACTGGTTGTTAATAACGAAGCTGACTCGTTCAGCGGTAATGTTGATTTGATCTCCAGTAGTTGCATTGGCGGTGACGCCAAGCATACTGATACTTGAAGAGTCAGAAAATATTGACATTTCGGATATAAAAGAGATGTATGGGTGTTCAGAAGCTATCTGTGCTGAGAGCTTGTGAGGTGCGGATGATAAGAGTATGAACAGCGTAGGCCGCCCAAATATCGATTACCGATATCGGAGTCGGAACTCGGATCAGTTAAAGATCACGTGAGCTGCCGCTTTCACCGCTTTCCTTCAACTTGCTTCTGCGTCATCCTAGGCTCTTAGAAGCAGCGCTCTCTGCTTCAGCTCTGCGAAAATCCTGTAATTATGTAATCTTATCCAGGAGAAGTGATGGGATCAATTCGATCCCATCCTCGGATTCCTCCTGTACATAACCGTCATATTCTCGCAGAGCGAAGCCGAGAGTGCTGCTTCTAGGAGCCTGGCGTCATCCCATTCCTTTCATCGACCACTCGCCCATTCTTGTCCCTCACCCAGCGTAGTTTGAGCTATGACAATCCCACATCCTTTGTCGAATTGGCTTCCTCTTGCGTTGTATAGACGCTTCATCTCAACACATTCACGAACACAAGCGATCTTTATGTGAGCGGGAAGTGAATGAAGACCTTACCCCCCTCTGGCTCAGCATTCCGCGGTGCTACAACTCAGGCAGGACTCGGTAGGGAAATTAGAGCGTTGGATAAACACATTTAACTCTGGAAGTATGTTGAACGACGTGTTTACTGCTTACGGATCTGTAGGTTGTAGGGGTACGTCAATGTTTACAGGTCTTCCATGACGCGGAAATTGATATCGTCCGTTTACAATGGCGTTTCAACAGTTATTGTCGACCCTTCAATTCTCGTACAAGCATTGCACGCTTAATCCTTAGTCATAGTATTGCAAATCTCGATAAACGATTCCAGTGTGTCCGCTCAGCGTACATGGAGACCCATATCAACGCCATTTCTCGTTCGGACAGGTCCGTCCTGATCACTCTCCTCCGTCTCCGTCCCCTTCTCTCATGCCTTACTCCGCCCGACAATCCCCCAGTCAGCCAAACATCGTTACCATTATACGCAAATGGACCCCCGCGGTGCCGCCGGCGGGACTTGGGGAACAACGGCTGATTCTTGTCTGTTACTTAATGTACATATGAGGATCAGCATCGCATCTCCCTATTGCACTTATCGTCTCCTATCCTTTTTGCCACTGCATCTTGTGCGATGAAACGCTCCGCAGTATCGTGCTTCACCTTCAAAGCTGTGTTTTCAGGCTTATTCCGCTATAACCATCTTTCGCTACTCTCGACTTCAATACCACTTCTACACCGCACATGAATAGCATCTACGACAATCGGCGACATGGATGCTCGCTCAGTGCTGTCGATTGTAATTTCTGGTACGCATAACTGACAAGTTATCTTCATCTTTGTTTATCGGTCGGTGACTGTTACTCTTATTGACTCCGTTTCTCTGGGATCTTGAACGCCCTCGCCGTCATTCGGAAACACAAGCATGGCCCGATAGGTTTCGTTCCCAGTACCGTTATTACTGGCACTGGCTTTAACGGCATGATCTGCTCTTGCCAACTGGTCGATGGCTCCTAAACCTACCCTGCTACCTCGCAACGATACATCGAGCTGAATGACGTACGCTATTCACAACTCAACCACATCAAGTCCGATTCTCTGCCCGCTTCCACACCCAATCCATATCCCCGCCTGAAATCTAGTGAGCTCTGTCCTTAAATTCGACGACGCCATTAAGTATAGGGAAGCAACTTCCACATATAAATTCCTATGCTACTTAATGTCTCTCGTGTAACGTAAATGCCAATATATTTAATTTTTCATTTATACGTATACACTCGATTGCTACTAGATCCAATGACCCAAAGGCGACAGACTTCACTCATCGGAACCTTCGAATCACCGACGTCTTATCCCATCGGGCGTGCTAGCCTTCTCTAACGAGCATCCGTCGGTGGATGGTGGTATCTTGAGATACATCGAGCAGCACGTCGTTTCTATGACAAATATTGAAAGAATTTGCCGCGAATTGAACTGAAGAAAGAAAGCTAAAACTTAGATTTGACCAGCTACAAGGATGTCACTGACGCAAGATGTACTCGATATTTTGCTTTGCGGATAGGGCAGGCGTTCTTATATGCGCGTTGGATAAAGTTGTTCAAGTTGTTGTGAATGAAATTCCAGGCAAAATCTTCAGGGTGTAGTGAGTAGCGAGGGTCCGACTGTGCACTCTCCCCGCTCATTTGTCCTGCCCTTTAAAATAGTCCTGAGCGTTCCGTGTAGATATGCATTTCGGAGCCATAGACATCTTCTGCCAGGAGCTATAAGATCGTACACCGCTCGTCTTGCATTCGCGAATACATAAGCAATCGAACAAGATCGTAGTGAAAGCGAAGAGCAGGCAATTGGCGCGTTAGCGTACTTAACTCATCACGTGGTTGTGCTCATCGTCTCATACAGCGTCAAGCACTTCCCAGCTTACTGTTCTAGTATGAACCAGTACCTGCGCTTAACCCTCGGCAGTACGCATCCGCAAGAGCTTCCTGGCCAGCCTCCCTCTTTGTTGTCTCGTTGATCTTCTCAGCTTGGAGAGTAGGACCTCATGTAGTTCGAGCTCAGATTCGGTGCAGGTTTTGCATTGTGAATTTATACAGGAATTCCTGTAAGTATGTCCACCCTTCTTAACTCTCCCTTTTTCGTCGACGGTGTATAGCAGAGACGATGCATCCTCCCATCCTGCACTCCTCGTGGAATACCCCTGCCATCCTCTTCCCTAAAACCCCGACCCTTCGCCGGAATGGCCTCCCCTCGTTTCTCGCCACGACGCCCCTTCTAATGCGGGTGCAAAACTGCAAGAGCTCATCAGGGAGAGAGCTCTAGAACACCTCGCTCATTGCAGCTTATTGGACATGGCCGGCCAGAACATAGGATTGACGCCAGGGGAACGGTGGATTAGAGCACTGCAAGATGATGGATTATGGAGGTACTTGTGCGTACGCTGTCCCTCGCATCATCCACTAACCAATTCTCAGCCTCCATATACCTCTCCTACCCAGTCATCCACTATCTACCTCAATCCAATCACACTGAAATCACTTTCGAACACCAAAGTCTATGCCACCATCTCCTGAAGCTGCAGGACGGCCACCCGTTAATCCTGAAATTCAAGACAATCGAACCCCTGGAACTACGAAACGCTCCTGCTCTTCTGCGCCCATGACAACCTATTGGATACCATGTACCTCCGTCTTCGTCTTCCTCGATGTTCTTTCATTCCCGCTTCCAACTTCTGCCTTCACGTCCATCTCCTCGACCAGCCCCCGCTCCGTCTTCATACTCAATCCTATCTCTCCATTTTGCACACCCAATTTCAACGTATGTAACCGAAACCCGACAAGGTGGGGTGATCAAGCTTTTTACTGACCCTCTCGCAAACTCTAGCTCACCACGATGAAGAAATTAGAATTTCCACACAACGAAGGATTCACTCCGAGTGAATTGCGCTGGTTAGCGGGAGTATGTACGTCTATTTCCTTCTTTTTGTAGCTTATACTCACGTTCAAGCACAGGTTGTATTCACGTTCAGCGCAGATTGTCTCATGTTCAATCATAGACCGCTCGTTTCATCACCACATACAGACCCGTTGGCTCCCTCAACTCTCAATCCCGTTCCCCCGCGCTGTCTATGGCTTGAACATGTCGTTCTTGACACCTAGTTACCGCACACTGAATTAGCGCCCGTCTGTAGGGTCAGAATTCAAACTCGCTAGCGGGCGAGCTTTACGACCCTTCAGACATCGCCCGCTCTTCCCTCGCCGTCATTACCCATCTCCATATCTTTGCTCCTTCGTCCCTTGCGCTACAATGCACCCATGGAACTACCACCGACGCCGCTGCCCATACAAGACAACGCTACAGGACAGCCTGGTGAAGCAGACCGGAACACATCTAGGTGAAGGGATGTGGAGGAAGCCAGTGTACGTGTGTGGACT
>JASFCX010000336.1:0-13551 GCA_036937015.1 Crucibulum parvulum | reverse complement strand
GCTTTCGAGCAAAATCAGAACGTATGCGCATGAAACCTGTTCCTGCCACTATACCCCGCGACCGCAAAGACGGTAAGCTTTGCTTATATGTTCTACTCACGTTTCTAAGGATTGACTGGGTGCCTACAGAAACCTACATCCAAGCACCCGCACTACCACTCACAGATGGCTCCCAGCCAAAACTTAAAGCACCCAAGGAGGAGATGGAGGATTTCCTCGACGACCTGCTCACATAGAAGCTACCCTTAATAACTTCCCACCTAACGAATGAGGAAGCCGCAGATTGCGGCTTTCGACGCATTCACAACTATAACGACTCTCTGGGAGATGCTTGGAGAGTGATTGTCAAGAGAGTTGAATTTCACACTGCATCTGGCTGCCTCCTGTACGACATTGTAGTAAAAGTATACCTCCTGCATGCGCACGTATTTGCTTAGACAGCTGGAAGCTACGACACAGGCCAAGAGGATTTATGTTTCTTACAAGATAACTCTCGAAGTACACTCTATGAAGATTCGCTGTAGATTTTCCCGTCATAGCATACTTAGCACTGTCGTTGGATTGTAGGATAAGTTACATAGTTGAATATCATTTTATTTTGGCCAATGAAGGTTTTGCTAGAAGCACAGTATGTCATCTACATGGTATTTGGTATCGTATCATAAAGAGACATAAGAGTGGCGAGGATAGAGATGGATAGCAAGGACAGGAGATGAAAAACTGAAACGATCGAAAGAGCGTGGCAGACGAGCATGAAGTGCGTCGAGGATGGATTTAGAAATAATGAAAGATCGTATGTGGCCGTCAAGTAGTATACAAACTATGTTCTATGTTCTTATAATACGTAAATGCCTAGACAGAGAGCGACAGGCGCCCAGGCAGAGCAAGAGAGCGGTAGTATGAAATAATGCACAGATGAGATGGTGCTGTGTTGGTTTGAATCCATGGATGTGGGAGAGGGAGGATGCGATGTCAGAATAATGATAAGTGGCAATGTAAGGGTGGAATCGAAGAACGTAAGTAAAGACAATGAAGGACGATCTCAAACCGTCCCTCTCGACTCGCTGTGCACTGTCACTTGTATTGCGTCCGCAAAGCTCTGCACCGCGCTCGGGTGGGGCTGGGCGATAGAAGACGTGTGAGGTGGGGTGAAGGGCCTGTAGTACGGAGTGATGACATCCGCGAATGGTGCAGGCGAGGGCGTGCGCAAAGGGGGGATCTCGCTGGTGATGTAGACTCTGTCCTGGGAAGCCAAGCTACGCAGCGAGGATGTGCTAGCGTTTGCCTTCGAGTGCACAAGGGAGTGGTCAACCGCGGTGAAATGTGATGAGGATGGGGAGATTGGTGTATCAGGAAAGTCGGGTTCTATGGTTGAAACATTGCTAGGCACATGGATGGGATGAGAATGGTTGTACGAAGGAGGAATGGAGAAGGTCGCGGTTGATGTCGGTGAGAGACCTCCGGATTTTTCCAAATCAACGTTAGTATAGGTGTCGAGCTCAACGTCTTCGCTTTCTGTATAGGATGCGGATGCAAATGTGTTGGAAGCTTTCTTTTGCGAAGGGGAAGAGGGCATGTGAGGGACGTAGACGGGAAGAGAGCCAACGGAGGGTCCGGATCCAGCCAGCTTGGGGGGCTTATTCCAGCTAGAGAACGTAGTGTTAGTACCATTTTCTGGGAGCTACACAAATGAGAAAAACGGACCCGACAATGGATGTCTGCTTCTGTGCAGGCTTGAATCCAAAGGGCTTGGCCACAGCCCAGAATCCGATCTTGTAGTGCTTCTGCGCCTCGGATGCGAAACCAAATAGAGCAAAGAATAGGAATGAGCAAACGACAGGCAACCACCTGGTGAGTTCTACAGCTGTCTGGAAGTGCTTATCGCTCCTCCAAAATAAGGCGGGGATTAACGATACGCGGGCAAAATCAAAGTGGGTGTCCTCCCAGGAAATCCACGGCGCGAGATTGACACCCTTGGTGCCAATATAGATGGTGAAGATGCCTAGGGGGATAGTACACATGATGTCCATGATGGAGAGTGCCATGAGACGGAGGTAGCGACTCATGCTCAGGGATGAGTTGTTGGAACTCATCAGCTGGTTGAACTGGAGCCGGCGGAGCCAGAAGGAACGAAGGGTGAGTGCTGTCAAAGGGAGAACAGGAATCAGATGGATAAAAGAATGACAAAGGAAGTTTTCTGCGCACCTGAATATCCGAAAGAGATGACACCGAGGATGACAGGCCATGCAGTGTAGAGGAAGTACGCGGGGAGTGTGTTATACACGACGGGATAGCAGCCGATGTCCTCGAAGATGTCAAAGCGGTGACCTTGAACGATGACGTCTGTAGATGGTTATATCTTAGTTTGGAATGAATACTAGGTACGTGGAAGGACACATACGCAAAATCATGATGATGAATGGAATACCAACTGCGATGCAAAGATCGGTGAAAATCATACGACGTTTCTGTAACCAAACGTTAGTGAGAAATAATATACTAGGAAGGGTTTACTCACGTCTTTGCGCGTGATCGACACCGTCTTTATTGCGGTAAGGTTGTACAGGCGGCGGCTGATGCACAGAGTGGACGCAGGAATACCAATGCTAGCACCAATGATCCATTTGGATGCTATAAAATATGTTAGCCAGGAAGCGACTGTAAAACGATACGTCACTCACAAATATCGCACCATATAGGTGCTGGGTTGTTAAGGTTGCCCTTCCACACGAGCGAATTCACGAATCCATTAAGGCAGGTTAAACCAGTCCACACCATGAATGCGACGGTCCCCGAATTCCACGCTTGGATATGCCATGGCAGAGGAACCAAGCTGAGAACGAAGCCGAGGAAGGACAGGACGGGGAAGAGAGGGTATGTGGGGTCTTGGGAGGGAGCCATTGCTAAGATTGGAGTGGTGAGGAGGACAGGCTGGGGAATAGTGACAGCGATTAGGGAGGATGCGTGCGTCGAGGAAGCGGGGGTATCGGGAGCAGGTGTCTTTTGCTTTGGCCATTTCGCCTCTTTAATGTGTTCAACATCGTGGCCGAGTGTCCTTAGAATCGACGAGAATGGGCGACAATGGGAGATTCAGTGCTTTGTTGACGCCAAGGACCGCATGTGACAATGGCGTGACACTGTCACAGACCATTGTTCCATTGCCGCTTATGGGCTGCTATAGCCTATTTTAAACCATCCTGGTCTCGCTTGACGCTGCAGGAAAAATTACATCCTAACCGTGAGGACAATGGGAAAGCGAACTATTATTCGACACAATGTCTAGGACTTTCTTTTTACCTTACAGGTCTCTCGTTTTCGACGCCCGAATAACCCCTATGGCGCTTTTCGCCTGCGTTACACTGAACTTTTTGTGAAAACCTTTCCCCACCGCACCGAACTCGATAACCATAGACGCCTTTCTGGGATTATCGTCATATATTGCCACGTTTTATGGCGCTGATTCAATATCCGACATTTCTGATCGACGTGGACCCGCCTTATAATATGGTGTACGATACTATGAATTATGTTCTACTATGAAGGGCCCAGCACCATCTCTAACTACACTCTAGGTGACTATGTATTCGTAAATTATCCACTATTTGTTCATTCAGACCATTATTTTAACTGATCCTGTGCTTATCACTGCTCGGCTGACTACCATCAAGGCTCCTTGCAACTTCTTTAACGCCCTTCGGCTGATATTCTTCTCTACTATTGTATCTATATCTGTGCAATCGGAAGTCGTCTTAGTTATTCCGCGTTCTACTAGGCTACTTAATGATATGTATTCTAAACGTCAAATGGAAAATATACTTATTGACCTCTCATTTTCTGGCATTCACAACCTTATGTACATGCTCAAGTTTTTTTGAACTGGGACAACAAATTAAATATAGTATTAATTAAAAATAATGTTAAGCAGATCCTATAGACCACTACCGGCGAACAATCGACTTAATAAATGAAAACATTGATGTAGGAGAAGGGCGAGAACCGCGTTGCCGAATCAAATATTCGTCTAACCATTTTCCACATCGTATTATTGCAAAGATAACGCAGACGTCTATGAATATTCTCGAAATATCCCATATTGAGACATTCCATGGAGATAGTGTTTCAGCCCTAGAAGCTTCAATGCCATACGCCATAGGCATGTCGCGTCGAGCCCGAGTGTGCGCTATCAATCGGGGTAGTAAGTTAAGCACCCAGCAATGAGTAAGACAGAGAATTGAACACACCTGTATGTAAAATCGCCGCGTTAATAAACGGATTCACTGCCTCGATCCCAGAAGAGCTCGGCATGGAGAGTGGCATGGCTTGAGAGAGCGTAAAACAGCAGCCTGTGATAATCAGAAAAAACTCAGATCCAAAGGTTTGTTTATCACCGTAAGGACAGCTTACAGAGTAGACAGACATAGATGAAATACGTTGTTGAATTGAAGGAAAACATAATTTGGACAGGAAAGAATCTGGGATGTTGACGTTGATAAACAGACATACGTCCTATTTATGCCAGTGCCATGATTACAAGGAAAAAGTCTGTATTTGGCGAACAATGGATAAATATGCCACGCTACAATGCTCTATCGGTAACCCCCCGCGGCGGGCCATCATTTACACGAGCTAATGAAGATCTACAACACCTGTAATTAATACTCATACACAATGTCTCGACATACCAGTACGCACTGCAATGTAGGCACAACATAAGCATAATACAGATCTACGGTTGCGGTTGAATTGTTTTTTCTAAAGCATACTGCGCGGTGCTATCTTCACGAATCACGACGGTACTATTTTAGTCGAACAATGCGTGGCCAAAAATTAAAGACTCACTATCGCGCCAAGCGAGGTCAGCGCTATTGTACTTAATGAGTCTTCCTACTATGGTGGCATTATTTTGAGTATCACGTCCTATCGCGCGACAGCCGTAATATCACGCCACATTTACTAATACTCGCTCTCTCTCTGTGAACTTTCAGTGCGTAAGTTATATCGACTCTGCCTTTCTAATTATCGAAGAACAAATAGTAGATTGCAGCACTGTTCAGGCCTTATTCCAAAGGACAATGGAGCCTGGACAGGATGGCCCAGAAAAACACATTGGCGTGACGAGTGTCACCGTCACAATGGGCTGTCGGAGTTTGATTATGACAAGGGCCCTTTCTGACTTATCGCAAACAATGGAAATCCG
This sequence comes from Crucibulum parvulum, assembly GCA_036937015.1. NCBI lineage: Eukaryota > Fungi > Basidiomycota > Agaricomycetes > Agaricales > Nidulariaceae > Crucibulum > Crucibulum parvulum. Next base: position 8,354 of record JASFCX010000336.1, on the reverse strand, counting down.
TACGCATAAAAGCCAACTTACTCCAAAGCTCATGCAGATATTTCCCCCGTGCATCCAAGGACTTACCCTCGCAATAGAGATTTACACCTCTCCAACCAACTATACCTAATCACATTTCCAAATGGATTCGTTCGAATCATTCTCCACTCTACAGACCGAATCTTTGGATTTCGAGTCCCTTGCTGCGTTATTAGCGCAATCTCCATGCTTCCCAGCCCAGGAGTCATCACCCATGGTTGATTCAGACCGAGTCACTGGTGACTACGGTAGTTTCTGCACGATAGCATGAGCTTTAACTCATCTAGTACGTAAATTCTCTCTTGTACACTTCGGACAACATCTGATCTATGCTTATAGCATACCCAAATTCTGTTCTCATCGACATCAAAAGACATCTGGATGATTCATTTGTAAATTATTTAGCCCAGTGCTCTTTTGTTCACATCCCTCGTTACTACTTTTTGCTCTTGGCACTGTAACCCCTATCGCACTTATTTATTTTCCCACGATGCACACACTCCTTTATATACGAACACAATACGAATGTAGCCATAGTCATTGATTCATAGTCTACTTCAGATGATTCTGTACTCCAAGTGATTTACATTGCAATCGAATGAAGAAAATTTTCGCAAGATGGTATACAAAGCACAATCAGTTCCAATTGTAGTATTATTAATGTGCCAAATTATGATATAACTTCTTTTTATTTCTCTAACGTTCGACTACTCATAATGTATTGACAATGGGAATGTGGGAGCTCCAATCCAGCCGCAATACTTACTGATTTTCATGTCACAGACAATGGTCACACGTTACGTTGTCCAGCTCATTGATGTCCTAAAAAGGCAATCAAGGCTCGGGAAGTGTAGCGTCTGCCCATTGTCCTCGCTTAGTTTTGCTGCCGTTCATCTTCGCCTTTATCCTCGGATCGCACTTGTCACCATCATAAAATCTCTTTATCACTAATTTTTATTCAGCATTTCCCCATCACCAACGACTACTTGGCTCCCACCACCACTATGCACCGTGAATTTGGCCCCCTCTCTTGCTCTTTCTTGGCATTGGTGCACATGGGGATGTCGTAACAACTGCTTCGATATCGTCGAGGGCTATGGCTATAGACCTAGCACCTACTACACCGTGAACTCGATCTTCATTGTTTGGATTCCGGGTATTGTGTTGAAGTCTCGATGTTCGCAAGTTCATTTTCTGCGTCCTTTCATTATTATATACATGTTAACCCATATTGCACCCCAGCCCTCGCTCTGTGTCTTTTCATCTGTCACCGCCTCTCCTTCTGCGCCCACTTGAGCTCCAAGAACTCAGTGTTTAATACCTCCCGCTACCTCCGCCTCGTTCACATGTCCGTCGTAAAAACATCACCTCCACTTCCTATGCAATGTAATTCACCGCTGATGCAGTCTCCATTCGCCTCTGGACTACCTGGGCCGACGTGCATTCTAACTTCTCCCGCATCGACTTGTACCCTCAGATCTCCATGCTCCCATCCGTGATCAAGGCGTACTACGTTTTGTGGTGGATAATCCCCGTGTCTATATTTCTCTTTGTGGCGTTCTTTACCTTCGAAAGGGATCAATTAGAAAATACTACAAGCACTTCGTGTGGTTTTGTACTCGTTTCCTGCGGCAAAGGGAATGTTCAACATGCCTCAGTACGTTAAATTCTCTGAATTTGTCTCTGAGTATTCTCTCCAAAGAGCCCCCACCATCTATTACTCCCCCACCGTAAGTAGCATCCACTCGCACCTTACCTCCTTTCGTCCATTCATGTACCCATCACACGATGGCGTATCGAGTAACCAACCCTCCTGGCTCAGATGCTCTCTGATATATTTCTCCTCTCTCGTCTTGAATGCCTCATCTTTATCGCTTCGTGATTCCCACACTACCAAACATTGCCCTTCGATTCACGCAGCACCAAACGATTGTCGCTTCTTCGATTTATATCCACTAACAATCACTCTTTTTACCTCTCGCATTATATTTCATTACGTGCTCGTCTATCCCTCGAGCAAACCTATAGATTCATTATGCCCCTCATGATAACCCAGTCCAAACGCATATATTTTGCGCCGTGTTGGATATACAAACTGTCTCACGCATCGCTCGCCCTTGATTGCCCACTCATTTCTCCTATAATTGACCCACTCTTTATTTAGATAAATTAGAATACATTTATTTACTCGAACTCTGTAACATAGAAACAAGTGATTAGTATGCTGATACCTACTTACAGTAGATACTCCTTTTATCACTTTCTTTTAGTATATAAGACTTCTAGATAGCATAGAAACACCTTAGTCAATTCCTATTCTAACTGAGGTGAGTTATAACTTACTTACTTATCTTTATTTCTCTCTTACTAATTATCCTCATAGCTCTACTTCTTTTATTCTATTACGCCGTAGAGCTCTAGCGCTACATATTTGTACATATACAATTGTACTTACGCTTACTGCGTAGCATCCAATCAACCAACATTTTATTTTATATTTCTCTTTGATTCTCTTTGCAGCAAGCGTTTTCTCATCCCTCGCTGAGTTCTGCAGATGCCAATGACTTGGAATGCAAACAATCGGAGTTGTAATGTCTGTCACATGCACCTGTCGGCTTTCGATTCTTTCTTCTCTCTCCGGTTGAGTCCAGACATGTAACCAGATGACCGTTGCCTTTCTCGCGACTCTCCTCTATGGCATCTCTTTCAGTGGCTATCAAGCGACAAAAAATTCCATCTTTCTTTTATTATCCAAATCTATTCAGCTCCAGAAATTGAATCGCTTGCATCCTGATAATTGCATGTCGCCATCTTCATTTTTCACACCAATACTATTCTTCCTATTGGCATTCATCTATCACAGTCTATAGATATGAACTTGTTTGATAACATTCCCGTCAGGGTGCTTGTTCACATTCGACACATCATCTCATTACGCTTTATCCGTGGCTGTTTGGTTCGTTATGTTCATTCCTGAAGCGACTCCCTCCAAATTCTATCGTCGACGAATTGGAAGTTAAATGTCCACTCAGTCGTTTCCTTACCGACCGAGATACTTACGTCGTCTAATAGTTACAAGTTGACCTTTCGAGAACAACCTTTCTGTATGCGCCTATAGCGTCTCTACATATCATTTATGATCCTGGAGGCCTCTCGTGTGGAGATACCCATGATTAAGTGTTCGGCTGAGAATGATAGTATGTGATTTAACGCGCTATATCCGATGAAATACAATCCGAAACTTACATGTTTTAAATTCAATTCGTGCGTCGATATTTGTCACAGACTCGGGTTTTCGACATACTATCAAATCTTCGTCGCCTCTCGGCTATAATTGGCTCCTCACAACCATTATATTCATTCATAACAGGGATCCACAGGGGGCGACTAAAGGAGAAAAAATACACTGATGCACAGTGACTGGCTGGGAACGATGCCGATATGGCTGCGTCTATCCGGAGACCATTTTATGGGAAACGAGCAGTGTAATAGATCGGACAACGGTCGAGAGACGCATTGTGCGATGGGCCTAGCCTAAGACTCCTCCGGTGGCTATTTTAGATTTGATATTGTGGAGCTTGAATATTATTTTCATGTAGGTCAAAGTGTGATGAGCATCGATCACAATGTATCTTGCTCCAAGTATTGGCGTTCCGATAGAAAGGATATCGGAACCTTCTACGAGGGAGCTTAGAATTTATTTTTCTGCTCGGGAGGCCCGACATATATTAAAGTTAGGCCCTGTTCGGTGCCCCGCTACGCTAGGTTACACCTGGTTAGAATTCTTGTCACTAACTAAGGTGACAGAGTTAGTCACAGACCGTCACAGATTGTAACACGTAGCTCGATATGGACATTGATAACAAGATTGTGAATGTAGATGACTTTTGTATGACTTCTTCTCTAACAAAATACTATTAATGGTGGCTATTAGCCACTCCAGAACTCAAAGGTTGCATCTCTTACCCATTCAGACTCATCTGTGGAGTATGAGAGATGGAGAAGTGGTAGTGGTTTTGATCTGAGGGCAATGAAAATTAGCGTGCTTTTAAATAAATTTGATCTACACCTTTCTATTGCCTTGTGAGTCGTGACTCGTGCATTAAATAACATATCCGAATCGGCCATGTCTCATGAATGAGGCCAACTAGCATAGCAATGTGTTTGAGGTCAAGTAATTATTAGAAATAGTATGAAATTAGCATTGCACTAAACATTGCACTAACTTACGTCTAATTGGCACTGCACCCAATAAAAAATGATAAAGCATAATCTAGTCATGCGTTTCAAATGGCGTGACACTAATTCTAACGTAGCCAGGTGCCGCCGCACACACCTCTTGGTTAGGTTACAAATTCCTGACCAAGTTAGGGCCAAAAAAAGGAAACCTAACCTGGCGTAACGTAGCGTAGCAGGGGCGCCGAACAGGGCCTTAGGCGCGAGCTAGTAGCGATGGTGATGGGATAATTTCTGCCAGGTTGTCCGTTTGTCATATTATGCTTCACAGGTATTTTAGCTACTCTTATAGATCTTTTGGCCAATTACGCTTGCTGGTGAACCGTGACAAAGTGTTATCAGTGCCATCACGCTTCTCTCACCAAAAATCTATGACTGGTCAAAAGCTGGCAGGTTTCTCGAATAATGCTCGGTGATGTGATTCGCTGGCTGGATGACATCTATGACCCTTTCATCCGAATCCAAACTACAAGACTTGGATTCAAGGACGATGACAATCCTAGATTGTAATAATGGAACAAAATAAGATACAGCTCAGTCAGAATAGGATTTCACTGAGGCGTTTCTACTATATCTAAGAGTCTTATATATATAAAGAATAACAATAGGAGCAACTACTACGAGTGAATAAAGAAAGGCGCTCCATATGTCTCCAAGCCAAACCAAGCGGGAGAAGTAAGTATACTTCGAAATCGTCTAAGTAGTAAAGGGGGCAGATAAGTGGAGGACGGGTGGGATACTCAAACGCCGACGATACGTCCAACTAAGTCGGACGATTTGTAATTTCAACATGTAAGTCCGAGTTCAATTCTGACCAGCTTGTGGCAATATCAAAGCCACGTCCCAAGTCTACAAGTCCAGCAAGTGGAGTGTATCGATACACCTTGCTTCCCTCTGGAAAACCATTGTTCTTCCCTATATTACTTACCACACATCTTCAAAGTGCGGACATATTGGCCAACGTGTTAGTTGGTTCGAAGAAGTTTTTATAGTTTTATTCCGCGAATCCCCACTCCTTTCCCCGTGCGCCTCCCAGGCGGGTTCCACCAGGTCGGCTTTTCAGTACGCGACAGGTTATTGTGGCGAAGAGGTGGCTCCCACAGAGAGAGAGAAAGTGCCGGTGGGCAAGGGTGCAAGAATTCATAGAAGGTTGTTTCTTGCCAGTTCGTCGACTATGATATCAATAATATCCTGAGGAATAGCATCTGCAGCTGTGAGTGTAGTCACAATCCAAAGTCTTGTGTAACGGGAGTAAAAGCTTGTATTCGAGGCGAAGTATATCCTTAATCGTTCACGGGGGAGGCACTAGATGAGTTGGTTGTGATAAGGAGGAAAAGGTTGTACGTTGCGCATTTTATTTCTTTGTGAGGTGACAGAAAAATGATGGTCGCCAAGGCAACCAATCTATACAACGGTAATTGGAAGAAATAGTACTACGATTCTCCAGTACTAGATGTTGTATCGAGTCGTAATGAGGCCAATTAAATGATGGGGATTCGAGTTCAGGAGGGCTCTCCAATAGCACATCGCCTTCCGAGTTCGACACAGTCGTTTTTCAGGCAGAAAGCCGTAGTCACGGACGTAAAACCAGCGCCTCCAAACGTAAGGTCTATGATTTTAAAAGTGTATTGCACCCAAGACTTTCGCCTGAGTGCAGAAGGGTGTGCGGCTGAGTGACGGATGCCTTTCAGAGTGTCCATCTCTTACTGATTCGAGTTGAAGTTGACGTCTGACAGCAGATGAGCTATGGCCGTGGTAGTGACGATGTGAAGGACTAGCCAAGCTCAAGGAACGACCTGAGGATGAGTACTATAGAAGGAACTCTCACATGCGGCGGCAGTGACAGTGTACGGGATAGACTTTAGAGAGAATTAAAATTTCGATTAGGAGCAGAACCTGGTCATTAATCACGTGACATGTTGGGGAGGGGGGGTTGAGCCGAGGCTATGGTTGAGCTGTGCCAACCTCGATTAGGCGCTGTGACAAAGCACGTGTTACTAACTTACACCATCGCTGTGCTAGACTCAAGTAACCCGCAACCTTATGATGTTCAAACGAACGTTTGTAATGTTTCTGGTTCTATTCTTTTATTTTATAGACGACATTCTAGGTTACATAGTGATAAAGTACTTTCCAAAGTCGAGACTAGTGCTACAGTGGGGTGTGAAATGCTAAAAACACAGTTGGTAATGAGGTATATCTGGAGGACTCCAAAGGTATTATGTCAAAGAATGAACGAAGCAAGTGATAGTATAGGAGACAGCGAAGAATAAATGAGGTCGCTCAGACGATATCATGAGAATGCCGCGGCACGGGAGCGTCGAGCGCACGTTGAGCAGCGGAGATAGTAGTAGCTGGTGCAAGACTAACTGATGCATGGCGTACTGAAGAGATTTCGATGTCAGCCACCGAATCGGGGCGGATGACAGCAGGTTCGGGGTAGGAGATGCTCGATGCTGACGAAGAGCCAGATGAAGGAGCAGGGGAGTAAGGGGAGGAGTCATAGTCCGCGAGGGTACCGCCAACATCAGTGAGGGTGAGAGCACCGAAGGAGGCATCGGGCGAGAAAGGCTTTTCTTTCTCGTTGAGGCTGTTGCCAACATCTGCGAAGGATACAGAGACGTCGGTGAAAGAGTCCAGCGAGTCGCGCTTCTGGAGGAACTCGCGGTGGACATTGATTGGGAGAACGGGCCTTGGGCGACCATTGAAGCTGTTGAGGAAATTCTTTGATTTTTCGCCACTGGAGGAAAGAAAAAGTAAGTAATTGATCGTACGCAAGTGGACGAGAATAAACGTACCCAGTGGAACTGGTGATACCAGAGCTGTTGCCGAAGGAGACGGTGGAGAGACCAACGCTCTTAGTGACGGTCTGCATGAAAGAGCGATAGTTCTTCCTGGCCTCATCGGCAAAGCCAAAGAATCCGAAGAAGACGATGGCGCAAGCAATAACTAACCACCTGCTCATCTCAATAGCACGCTCAGCAACGGGCTGGCTGCGCCAGAGGATAGCGGGGATGGTGTCAACGCGGGAGAACCCATAGTGAGTATCTGCCCAGCTAATCCATGGGTTGACACCGTCCACGATGTTGAGGTACATGATGTAGGTAGCAAGAGGGACGGTGCAGAGAACCTCGATACCAGCGAGACACATCAGACGGACGTATCGGCTGGAGGTGAGGTTTTTGTTGCCTGAGAGGAGCTCGTTGAACTGAGCACGGCTCTTGTTAAAAGCGCGGATGCTGAGGACGCAGTAGACGGCAGAAACCATACCGATGATGATGGGAGGTGCAGAGACGATAACATAAGCGACCCAGGTATCATACGTGAAGGGATAGCAGCCAACGTTCTCGAGGATGTTGAAGCGATGGCCTTGAGGGATGTATTGGAGGATCATCTCGAGGATAGGGAGACCGAGGCCGATGGCGAGATCGACCATGATCGCGCGACGCTTCTCGGCCTTGGTGATCGTCACCGACTTGACCGATGCGATGTGGTAAAGGCGTCGATTAATACATAGAGAAGCGGCGGGAATTGCGACGGTGGAACCGATGATGAAGCGGGAAGCTGTAGCGTCCTGGTAAGCCAATGCTGGTGGCAAACGTATACATTAATCACGTACAGATATCGCACCAGACGGGGGCTTTATTAATGATCGTATGATCCCAAACCACCGAGTTAATGAATTGGTTAAGGCAGGCAAGACCAGTCCATGCCATGTAGAGACAGGTACCAGTGTTCCAGGCTATCGAAAGACATGAGTGATCTATTCATAGATTTTGTGAAACAGACGTGGATTTACCTTCAAGATGCCAGGGGAACGGAATCGCACAGAGCAGGAACCCAATGAAGGCGAAGATGGAGTAGACAAAATTAGGGTAAGACATCTTCAGATCCTCTGAGTGGATTGTTGACCAGTAGTGTCCAGTTGAGTGCTCGAAGCTGATCAAAGAGGAGAACTACACTCGAGAGTACACGAAGGTAGAATCAGCTGGAGGCGGTGACAGCTAGGAGTCACCGTCCGTCCAGCTTTAAGAGCAAATGCTCCGATTCTCCCTCCTTGTACGTGTATTAGGTTTTCCCCTTGTCCTCGGTAAGAACAG
>JASFCX010000335.1:0-13580 GCA_036937015.1 Crucibulum parvulum | reverse complement strand
TGTAGTTCTTATTCTGTAGTCTTTAGCTGGTCATTTCTTACCACCAATACTAGAGGTCTCTACTCCCCCTTCCCTCTCTTCTCTCTTAAGTTGATAGTTTGCATATCGACCTCGGCACTTCTCTGAGTAGATAGTGTTGATGTGCCTGACAAGTGTGTGCTGTATGCCCCTCCTTCAGCACAAGTACATGCATGCTGCTCACCCTTCCACCTTCAATGTGAGCACATCCCAACCACCACACTTCCTCCTCCTACCCCACCTCCTTTGACCTGAATGCCCACTGACTATCTACCTCCTTTGAGGTGAGTGCATCTGCACTGCCTGCCTCTCATCTCCTTTGACACAGATGCATACATGCTGCTGACCCACCCCACCTCCTTCAATGTGCACATACACTATCCATGCACCCCTCCCTCCAATTAACAGCAACATGTGTGAGGATGAGGGGGATGACAAAGCATGCATCAACCACCTGTACCTCCTTTGACATGGGTTTCAATATCACCATGGGTGCACACCATCCATGCTTCCCTCCTCTTTCAATATGTGTACACCCTAGCCACACTGCCTGCCTCCTTCAATATGGGTATGCACTGCCCATGTTGCCCACTTTCTTTGATGTGAGTCTTCTGCTTTCCTTAATATGGGTGCATGCTACTTATGCTGCTCACCTTCCTTAACACTGGTCCACATTAGCCATGCTGCCTGCCTTCCTTGGTGCAGGTGCATGTTAGCTACCTGCTCACTTTCGGACATGGGCGCATGCTACCTTTATAGGTAGAGTTTGTACATATTAAACAAAGATAGACTACTAGCAGAAGTTTGTTAATATCAAACAAGCTTTATATACAAACAGACTTTTGTAAATATCAAACAAACTTTAAATATGAGCAGACTTTTGTAAATATCATACAAACTTGAAATACAAACAGATTTTTGTAAATATTAAACACAGTTGAAATACAAACAGACTTTTGTAAATATCAAACAAACTTGAAGTACAGATGAGTTTCTGTCAATATTATACAAAGATGAACTACTGGCAGAGGTTTGTTAATATTGAACAAACTTGAAATACAAATAGACTTTTGTAAATATTGAACACACTTGAAATACACATGGACTTCTGTAAATATTGAACAAAAATGAACTACTGGCCAAGGTTTGTAAGTGTTGAATAAACTAAAATATGGACAAGGGCATTGTAAATATCAAACAAAGCTGTTGTAGGTATATATGCAGGGACTCAATACAGGCAAATTTTGTAAATATTAAACAAATCTAAAGTAGTGATGAGGATTTGTAAATATCAAACAAAGTTGCTGTTAGCTATGTAGTGGCCAGACTCTCACTAGCAACCTTAAAAGGAAATTTGACAGGCAGTATGTGACTTATAGTTCATGGCTGTATGCACTTATTGGTGTTTGGTTGTGTGTGTTATAGCAGCCAGGCTCATTGTACCTATCTGCTAGCCATTGTATTTATAAAGTAGTTTGAACAACCCCTTCAATTGAGCATAGACTTGAGGATGCCAATGTCATGACTCTTCACACATATTGCTGTGCTCACAACAACTACAAAGAAGGCACTTTCCTCAATGCAAATGAAAATGCCCTCACATGCCCCTTTGCTCCATTAGAAGAACTCTGTCCTGACCTAAAACAAACCCTCAACCTCAACTGCTACTCCTCCCCTTCCCTTAATTGTATCCAATCCTTTCTCACCTCTCTATGTTGGTTGCCTAATCTGGCCCATGTCTTCCTCAGTATTGGGTTCATTGAAGCTTCCTGTGCATGTCTGTATGGCCCCTTAATACAAGCAGATCCTCATCATCTTGCTAATATACAGGATGTAGGTGCGGTGAAAATCTTGCTCAGGTTCTCTGGTGATGCAGAGGAGGTGGACAAGAAGGGAAGATCCCCTCTGTGCATTGATTAGGTGCATATTGCTACCTTTCCCCTTTCCTTATGATGCTAACTACCCTGCCTCCTCATGCAAGAAGTGAAAAGAGCTAGCAGCACTGGCCATTCATCCCCCATTTCTATTTGTGAATGAAATCTTCAATAGCATTGCCATATTTGATGAAGTACCTTGTTAGAGACTATGCAAACCCATGTGTCATGTAAATATCCAGCAAGAGCTTCATTATAGCTGCCATCTGGTATGTCTTTCCTCCTACTATTCCCCCTCTGTCTTTTATCTTTCCAACACATTCACAGACTCAGAATTGCTTTTGCATACCCCCATCATCCAAATCCTCAATGACACCAAAGCATCAAACAACACTTTTACTCCATCCGCCCACCTTGCACTTGCCATCCTCTCTCCCACCTCTGACTCCTCCATGCATATCAACATCTCATGCTCACATCCTCACACACCACCATCCTCAAGGCCCTCTCTGTGATACTCAATGTTGAAGTAAGTATCTGTGTGAAGGGTGCCAGTTTGTGATAGTACCCTCTCAAGAGACAGCTTGAAAATAAACCGAACAAAAGAGATAGATAACACCTATGCCCAAGGAGTGTGCAAATCCCTCACAGAGCAGAACTACATTGTCTGCTTTGGCAAGAACGAGTACTGGTGCTCAGGCTGCCTCCACATCATGTCAGCATGGAGGAGAATAGGACTATAACTCAGGGAATTATCATACGTAAGCTCAGTGACAATGAGGACCAGGCATGTGAGCAGAATGATAAGTAGACTAGGTTTAGACAGTCACTAGGCAATGCAGTTGGTTCTCACACAGTATTTGGATGCCTCTGTCACAACAATAGCAGAGACCATAGAGTCATGTATGTGCATACCCCTATCCCCCCTCCCACCATAATTCCTTTATGGTCTCCCTTGTGTATCTCCTTTCATCCCACCCAGTGTGTCCTGCACATGTACCACCAACCCTCAATCAGCATCGATCCCAGCATTGCACGTGTACCATATACCATACCATTGCATTTCATCATGATAATAGACCAATTATTACCCTACAGTATATCTACTTGTGTCCATAAAAAGTATATGACATCATTTCATGTGTGCTCAAGTAGCACTTATTGTTTGTGTTCTAGCTCAACCTCTGCTTCAATTTTTACAATGTAACTGCTCTCATGCATGGCCATGCCTGTTATCTTTACAATCCATGAAAGAAGTGGCTCATTGAAGCATAAAAACTCAACTGATTTTGTGCCACACAAATGTTTTCTGATGTGTGAGTATTTTGTGATGTCATATACTTTTTATGGGCATGAGTATTGCTCAGGAATTCCAAGCAGCTGATGTTTAATTTTTCTCTCATGGGTTTCTACTACTTCATGTCAGAAAATGTTTGTAAAAATATATTATACTTAGTAGTTGTGCTATGTTGTGCTTATATTTAGCTGATGTGTTTTTTGTTGACTGATATACCTATTGTGAGATTGCTGGCTTCTTAAAGTCAATAAAATAGTCAAAAATTAAGTGATACACGTGAGAGAATCTCAAAGACTTGCAATGTGCTTGGAATGCATAATTGAAGGTCTCGTTATTGAGAAAACCTCCCTTCTAGCTACATGTACACTAGTTATTTATACTAATTTAGTACGTGCTAAAGAATCAAGTGGATAGTGGTAGTTAGAAGTGGGTTGAGGGCAGAAAGGGAAGTGGATGATAAAGTAACAAAGTGAGTCAGTAGGGAGCTAAGTAGTGAGTAACTAAGTAATGGGTAAAGCTACATGTTTGTCAATAATGTAGCACAAAGAAATACTTGAAGTTTAGCCAAACTAGCCAACTAAGATAAGATAAGATGATCTATAAAAGATCCATGTGAAGGTCTGGACCTTACACCTATAGTTTCCCTTTTTATGTGACTGGCTCCTCATCTTTCACATTCAACACTATCATTATCACAGTTATTTCACACCAGTACAAAATAATATAAAAGATCCAGTGTGAGTCTCTAGAACTGAATTTTTATCTCTGGATGGCTGATAACTGAAGATCTGAGCATCTGTGGGGTATAATGAAGTACTTGCACATCTCAAGTGAGAGTTCAAGCAGTGTTATCTCAGTTGCACTCTGCTGCAAATCATAACAGCATTTTGGTCCATCCTTTGTATTCTGTATGTAACACCGTGATTGGCACTTCACTGCTTTGCTTCTTATAAGCAGCAACTTCTACTGAGTTATGTTTACCAATAACACCATGGAAGCAACTTTACAAGTGAGCAGCATGAAGGCTCCTTTGAAAACAAGTAATCTTCTGCAGTATAGAGCACTATCTGCTCATATGCTCAAGGAAATTGCTGAAGCCACAGGAGCTCTATATCTGAAAATGATTGCTGGTCTCACCACATTAATCATCCAAACAGTTGAGGTATGTATTTACTGCTCTATAACTATAATCAATCTTTCTCAAATGAAATTGGGTAAAACAGACTGTTTGTTATAACAAGGAAGAGTGTATGCACATGACAGGCTGTACATATGAGCTCATTTGTGCAATAATCAATATTTGCAAGAATGCTGAGGCTGAACTTCCCCCCAGTATGGTACAAAATATTGAACAATTTCAAGAGTATGTTAGCTTCAATACTGTTATCAGCCCAATGAAGTTCTGACTATATTTCCCATGCATAGAACTCTCCAGAAACTTCTCACGTACATGCAGATGCATGTTGATGGCATGCTTTTACAATGTATTATTAAACATATGCATATATCCTCACTCTTGACCAATTGTAATAAAGGTATTCAACATGCTTTAGATGTCTTTGGGGTGCGTTGTTATACTTCTTCCTCTGTTCAACCATCCAGTCATCTGCTGACATTTTCAGTATATAGGTTCAGTCACATATGATCACTTCTGTTATGCTCGCAGAAATGCAAGAGCAAGCTGCTTGTTGGCATCAAGAGGTTATGGATATTCTTTCTTTCAAACAGGCCACATTACCCCCTGGAACAACCCTCAATGATCTCAGATGCAGGTGTGTTCCATTAACCCTTTAACAAAATGTAACCTGATTTCATCCATGTTATGGTTCAAGCAGTCTATCCTTACTACCCCCATCACCTCAAATATTCAGTAGCTGCAACAGTGAACAGCAACAAATGATTGCCACACTCCAGAAAAATACTGCCACTAGAATAGCTATACTCAGTCCAGGCAGAATTGGAAAAACTTCATTGGCACTCTCTGTGTTACATGATCATAATATCATGAATATCTTTGGCACACAACAGTATTTCATCTCATGTGATGCTGCAATCACCTCAGATGGTTTGATCACTATTGTCACAAAATATTTTAATCTTGAGGAGAAAGCCAAACCATTGAATGCAATTATTCATTACCTAAATTGCTCCACAGAGCCAGCTTTGATGCTCCTCAACAATTTTGAAACCCCATGGGAGATCCCAGAACAGTGCTCAAAAGTTGAGCATTTCCTTTCTCTTTTGGCCAACATAACTCATCTTTCGATTGTGGTGAGTTGAATTGGGAAACATCCAAATTCCACAATGTTAACATTATGTTACTAGCTTACAATGTGCAGAGTAGAATGACCTTCCAAAATTTGATGGACCTGGCCATTTTTACCACTGCTTCAGCCTCTCACTAACAATGCAGCAGAAGAGATCTTTCATGACATAGCTGATATCAGCAATGACAATGATGACCTCCTGGAACTTCTCAAGCTCACAGACAATCTCCCTCTCCCAGTCACACTGATGGCACACTTGGCAGAATCTGAAACTTGTACTGGTGTTCTTGCATGATGGAAACAAGAAAATACATTGCTTCTGTCCAATGGCACAGACAAGCTATCAGGGGTAGGTTGGATGTGACCAGTGGCTATAACACATACAACCAAAGACTAATAAGTGCATACAACCATGATGTTGCATTTGTTTGATATTTACCAATGTGACATAGAGGCTTGCCTTTGTGAATATCAAACAAACGGACCATAGAAGTGGATGTTTGTTCAATATTCACAAACATGACATAGAGGCACCCATTTGTAAATATCAAACAAATGGACCATAGAGGCAGGCATTTGTTCAATATTCACAAATGCAATATAGAAGCTTCCACTTGTGAATATCAAACAAACAGACCATAGAAGCATGCATTTGTTCAATATTCACAAATGCAACATAGAGGCTCTCATTTGTGAATATCAAACAATCAGACTGTAGAGGTGGGTGTTTGTTCAATATCCACAAATGCAGCATAGACTCAGGCATTTGTGAATATTGAACAGACAGCTGCTTCTACAGTTTGTTTGTTTGATATTCACAAACTTGATCATCTACATTGTGTCTGTGAATATCAAACAAACACAGCATAGCCTCAAGCATTTGTGAATATTGAACAAACATATTGTTTGGTTGAGATTGTTCTGTTTGATGTTTATCCATATTTTGTGTATGTTTTAAGAGAAATCATAAGATATATTTAGATTTAATGTTGCATATGTTGAACAGAAATGCATGTATATAAATCTAGTATAATAGATTTATTCTAAACTACCTAAATGTGATAGAGTACACATTAGCTGAACTTACTTCTGGGCTAGCAAGTAGACACTTACTTTCTGACACATCAAACTTTCTTTTCATAGCTGAAATCACAGTACTGATTGTACCCTTTTGCATTCCATTCCTCCTCCATTAATATGTCCCAGCAATTGTACAACCTGGGATCCAGTGTTTTTTTGAGACTGTTGCATTGAATGATATGTTGAATCCACTCAAGATAAGTTAGCAACATATTGAGTAGAAAAACCAACATTGCTCACAGTATAATTGGTCTTTTTGACCTTTTTTTCAGTCAGGCTTTGCACTGTAGCCAGAGCCCAGCAGTTCCTTCACACTCTGACATGGACGGAGCCTCCCACCTAGAAACATTGTTGCACAAATGTTGTTAGAGAAAAGGAATGAAATTGAATGTAAAATTTGACTTACCACCAGTGGGAATATACTCTCCAGATTACATGCTTCAGTGGTCAAATTCAGAGCACAGGATTTGAAGATAGAAGGCATGATACATTGTAAAGCACAGGTGAGATGGAGAGGAATGTGAGTGATGGCATTGTAGCACAGGCACCTAACTTTAATCATATTTTATGACATGCCTGCGCAAGAAGTTTAAACAACTCAAAATTGAGGGAATAAAATTTGAAGTATCTACTGAAGAATAAACATTTGTTTCTTCACTTTACAGCATGCTATGCACATTTAGGGACAAGCTATTTATAATTATGCTCTTTTAGGAAACACTTATTTATAGCATCATTATCTGACATCTGTTGCCACACTAATGATCCATTGCACTAAAATAAGAATACATTTGTTAAACCTATGTGTGTACCCATTATTTTAATTTCTATCTTTTGCCATCCTGATAGCCTTTCATCTGTTCCAGATTGATAGGAAAGTCTTTGTGTAAATGATTGCTCAATTCTGGGACATATAACTGACAGACTTCCTGATTCGGGAAATCCTGCTATTTCTGCACTCTGCAGTGCTTGAGTTTAATACCCCAAGCTGAGGGTCTATCTCCTTGTACAATCCAAGCATACATGCTCACAAGCACTTTATGTGGCCTTTTGAATGAAATCTATTGATCACAAATAGTGTCTTCACAAAGAACTTTGGCTTGCAGACCATGCAATAAGGGCCCAATGTGCATGCAAAGTCATAAACCACTACTTTCAGTGCAGTCTCCCATCTGGTTATTATGGCTGAGAAAACATCATTTCTCCCCTCACCTCTTGAAATACAGTGGAACCCACAGCAGATGCTGTGAGTACACCACACAGCCATGATCCCACCAGTTAACCTTTGTTCACAATATTTCAAATAGAACTTGGAACATTTTGCTCCTCTCTTTCCTTCGGAGTCTACCTTCTGGTCATGGGTAAGTTTGGGATACTTGGGCCACAATCAAATCTGAGGCATCCCATAACATGTTCCTGTCTGCATTTCACAGGTCAGCATTCTTTTTTAAAGTATATAAATGGTCTATCTCACTGCTTTCCAGTCCTGGTTTCCTAATAGTTCTTTTTGTGTTGATTCTGGTATATTGTATTTTGTTAACTTCTCCAGAATTTTGCTTCCTCGCTTATATATCCATTGACAAATGGATAATATATCTGCTGAATATTCACTTTCCGTCATCATTTCGTGATCTAGCACCTGATAAATGGAAGGTATATCAGTCAGTAATGATGCGTTGAATTGACTTGGGTCATCGTTGAACGCTTTTAGGTGCTCAAGAGCAATTCCATTAGCCAGCTGCAAAACCGATTCCTCGGCTGCTAGCTATACGAGACCAGTGTAAGTTGCTGCATAATATGTTGGAAGGAAATTGTGCTCACCTCCTTAAAAAGCCGATAATAAACATTTGGAGGTTTAACACTCGCCTGCGCTTGTGTACCAAAGTTCTTGCAGAAAAGTTCGAACATTCCAACATTAATCCCTTCCAACAGCCCTTCGATCTCTGGTAAACTATCAAGCCGACTCAATAGATTCGAAAGCAGCTTTTGCTTTCTGGCCAGCTGTCTCTGCTTCTCTGTGTCTCCGTCCTCAGGCTTGTCACCCTCCTCACTCTCATCTTGGTATGTCTCTCCTTCGCTATCATTACCAGCTAACACTTTTCGAATCTTCTTTCGCAGTACCGGGAAAGGAAGTGTTTGCTGGTGACGTAGATACCTGATATCATCTCGTTTGATTGCGCCTGGGAGCAGAGTTGTAGGGGGTTCTAGAGTAGGAAGCAGATGCTTTTGGCTGAATGCTAGAGTAACACCGTCCCAGATCGTATGCTCTGGGCTTGGTCCACAGGTTGGGCATTTCATGTCACCTTCCAGGTTTAGCAGCTTTGCATAGGAGAACCAAGCTGTTCAGAAAATCTGCTCGCTAACAAATTGATTTGCAGATCCATGAGTATGATATCGATCACCCATTACTGTTAAAAATGACACAAAAGGAGTCTCTGAAGAAGACAATTGACTTGTATAGTCATTGAGGACGTCGTGAGTAATAAGTACCCGATTGTTGAGATTTAATAGCCCTATTTCATTACAATCCGGTCCAATCATATGACGGCAACACAGAGGGCATGGCTGGACTTCGATAAATCCACAAATGGCCGCAGTTAATGTGTAGATAGTACACAGGACTGTTTTCTTTGGTATATTCTCGTCATAAGTCTGTCGTTTCTTTGAGCAGCAGCATGTTGCTGTCGGAGTTAATTCTAAAATATTGTTTTCTGGCTGGATAAACACAGGAGACGTCTCAAAGAGAGGATCTTGAGGGATCCTTGCCCATGTGGGCGGCGCTCTAGTGCGATAAGATACCGATTCATCTGCTTTGATACTACAGCATATGATATGAACTGACAATAAAAGCTCGTAAGTAATCCTTTATATTCTTTGAGAATAGACTAACCGCCCAAATCTATGTCAATATCTTCTAGGTGATGCGATGTGCTGGGGTCTTTAGTTATTACTTGCTGCAAATAATCCTTTGCAGATTTCTTATGTTGACAAGGCAGGTGTCCTGAGTCCTTGGAACATTTCCAAATGCCTGTGCCACTATTATTGCCTGAATGAGTTACGAATACCAAGCTGCCTAAGTCTCTTCTGCCTCTAGTTGGAACGGAAAATACATTAATAAACTGATCCTCAATATGGGATTGTTGGCGAGAAATAAAAATAGGTGACTCGAACTCTGGCTGTCGTAGAACATGGTTATCATTCTTGTTTGGAGGAAATTTCTCCATATGGTATGCTTTGATGAACTTAGAATGAAAGCATCCGTTTCTGCAGCTGACCGTAAATGGCGTACAGCTACATCTTGTGCTTAGCCCCTCTCCCTTCAGTAATGCTTGAAGATGGTACCATGAACTCTGAAAACTGTTCAATGAGTGTCAATAATGATGTAAATATAAATAACTGATGCTGCTGCAGTTCAAATTCAGATCCCATCCCCGAACGACAAACAAATTTCGAGTAATTTGATAGAATGGGGCCTCGTCTCCAAGCACGGCATTCACAAAGTTAAGGTAAGGATCATTTTCACTATAATGTGCTCCTCCTTCCAGGTCGTCCTCAAATATTACTCTTTGGTTGCTTCCATCTGAATTGCTTGCAGGGTCACACTCTTCGAACCCAGGAAAAAATATGTCATCTGGATAATCTAATCCAGGGAATACTAGTGCTTATTCATCTACAGTGTTGCTAACAGTTGCTCTTTTCTTTCTGGGAGTATTTTTTGGGTGTCGTGATCGCTTGATCGGTGTTACTGTCAGTTCCTCATCCTGGTTAAAGGAAGGTATACGTCTGTGTTCAAGCTCTTCAATGGAGTCTTCTGACAGCAAGTAGTCTTCTTCAGGATGTACAGATTCCAGGTCACTAGATAGGATGAAAAGACCGTTGTTGCTATCCACATCTGAGGAGTTGTCCATGTCGTCGTATGGCAAAAAACTTAATATCATTTGAATTTCAAATGTTCTTGTTCTTCTGTTTCCCGACAACAAACCTTGGAGTATTCTGCTCGTTCCTCTTCATGTGCTACCTCTATCATGGCTCCCACACACTGCTGCAAATGTTGTCCTGGAAGACCCTTTTTGACTCAGTGTATGCACAGTGCCGAAGCAAGAAAAAGAGCAGCAAGAGAATTCAGAACTCCTCCTCCTTCTTCCCCGACCACTCTACCATCTTCATCCCTCCCACCATCTTCGCCTCCTAGGTCATCATCACCCCTCCTCGCATCCTCATATACCAGGACTTGTCTCTCACCACTTTACTCTGGAGCTCCTCCACCTCTTCCTAGCACATATTCTACTGAGCTAGACTACCCCTTTCCTCATACTCCCCTACGAGTGAGCTATTACAGCGATGCCTTTAGTTATAAGTTTTGACAATTTCTTAGAGAACAGATCCACTAATCTTTGGACCTCCTCCCACCAGCACTCCGAATTCAGCAAGTTTATATATCACTCTACCATGCCTCAACACTCATTGTTTTCCCCACAGAACTCGCACCTTCCAGAAATACCTATCGACCCAGCTCTTCTTACTCAGGTCCACCCTGGGCCGGATTCTGGATTGATGCCTAACACACCTAACAATGCCACCTCGATATTACACTTGTCGTTGCTCAATCCAGCCAAGGCTAAGCATTGTAGAATAACGAAGAAATACATGCCTTTTGGAATGGTGATAGGAGCAATGCAAGGAGGATGTGATTTCCATATGTACACTTTGCTCATATCAACTGCGATTGATCATAACATGAAAATAGAAATTTTACGCCCACGTAGGCTCAAGGAGCCCATTCCAGAGCAGAAAAAATTGACTAATCGATTTCTACAACTCATGAAAGACATCGTGTGTAGAGTACGCCTTTTAACTCATTTATTTAATACTAGTTTAAACTGACCTTCCCCAAGTGCAAGCAGGTATCCAGCCAGACGGGATGCTGGCTTACCTTTAGCGCTCAGCATTCCACTGCAAATCAGCCATACTTGCATTTTACCTCTAATCACTTGCATCAAGAGTTGACCAAAGACCTAGCCCTCATCGTCAAAACGTCACACAAGATGTATAGCAAACTGGTTTCTGCGTCACATAAAGAGGCTGCTGCCTTAGAATCGGAGCTGTTTGAAACTAGAGAAGCACATTCAAAGCTTGATAGGTTGTACAAGGAATCGCAGGCATGCGTTGCGGTACTCGAAGCCAAAAGGATCGAAAGGAACAGGAGGAGCATGGGCATGGAATTTAATTAATCTATCGTACTACTCCTTGCCATTATCTAAACTGATACCGATCAATGATTGAACTTCTTTCTTGATCAAACAAAATCTCACAGCTGTGCACCATCATCATGCACTGCCATTTTCTTTATCATCTAGTGTTACCATGACTATATTTCTGGTACCGGGAGAGCTTGATCCGACCAAGCATTTTTTTTGGCACCGAGAGAGCTGGATGTGACCAAGCACACCTCTTATTGTCACATGGAACGTCTGGTTAAGATACAGAACTGCCCCAATTACTGTTGGATAACTGTGCAGGCTTCCACTATATGGTTCCCTATTGAAAGGCTGTGGAACAAATATTTACTCCATCTTATAATGCTCCCAAAGGGTATTCCTGGCAGTGGCTGCACCAGCTTCTGCCAATATTTGGCGTTTACCATCCTTTCCAGGTGTCTTGATTGTGAAGGCACTCTTGCAATATATGCCTGTCAGCACTCTATCTAAACATTTGAACACATTTAGATGAATGAGAAGGCTCTAACACAGACAATGGTTCTTCTTACTGCCTTGGTTCCATAAATGAGGACTGCCATATTTAGACGACCTCAGCACGGGGCTTGAAATGAGGGCGCATTTATGCATCATTCTGCCAAGGAGATATGACCATTATGTCATAATGATCCCAGGTCGTGCAGAGTCAATGGCCTGAGTAGAGTCACATACATTGTATTCTATTGATGTGCCATCAAAATCAATACACATTTTGTAATGTCACATTTTTGAAACTAAAAGGCTAATATCTTCTTCTGTGCACCAATTTTCACCATTATTTTTGCAGTGTGATAGTTCTAAACATGTTAAGAAGCTCCTCACAAAATTTGAAAGAAATTGAAGGACTTATAATTTTCGATTTTAATTGTGGACACCTTTTTCACGCCTCGCGTTTGATGCATCATAATACAACCAAACAGAAGGGGTTTCCTATACATAAAGGGATTATAGTCTATTCATTATATTAATCTCTATAGCTATTTACCAATTTCTTTATATCGAAGTTTCCTGCAGTCTTTTAACTGGTCTATTGGCTGTATTGGTTTCTATACTGACTATGAAAGCTATATTCTTAGGATTGGTCTATTGAAGACTAAAATCTATGTAGTCAGTATAGAAATCAACACAGTTGATAGACCGGTCAACAGACTATAAGTAACTTAGAATGTCAGTATAGGAAGCAATCCAAGAAATAGACCAGTCAAAAGAATATGACTTCATGGTAGTATAGAAATCATTACAGATCAATAGATAGTCGGTATAGAAATCAATACAGTTAATAGACCAATCAAAAGTCTATTAGAAAGTTAGATAGCTAGTATAGAAATCATTATAGATCAATAGATAGTCGGTATAGAAATCAATACAGTCAATAGACCAATCAAAAGACTATTAGAAACTTAGATAGTCAGTATAAAAATCAATACAGTTAATAGACCGGTCAAAAGACTATTAGACACTTACATAGTAAGTATAGAAATCAGTGTATTCAATGTATTCAATAGATCGATCAAAAGGCCATAAGAAAGTTAAATGGTCAGTATAGGAAACACTACAGCCAATTGACCGTTCCAAAGACTACAACCACCATGGTCAGTATAAACCAATACAGTCAGTATACCACTCAACAGGCTATAAGTAACTTCAGATGGTCATTATAGGAAATAATTCAATTCAAGCAATAGACTGGTCAAAAGTATATAACTTCCATGGTCAGTATATAAATCATTAGACTGGTTAAAACAGTATAAGGAACTTAGATAGTCAGTATATAAATCATTAGACTGGT
>JASFCX010000333.1:0-13603 GCA_036937015.1 Crucibulum parvulum | reverse complement strand
TAGAATCAGATCTAATAATAGATGTGATGTCATGTGATGTAATCTAAATATAGTACAGAGCTAAAAATAGAAATAGTAATAGAAGACATAGAGAGCATTTTTAACATCCTCACCTTCAAATCCTATTCATATATCAAACCTGATATCTTCAATCATGTCATGAAGTGGGCTGAGAGTTTTTGAGTGTAGTTGGGTGACAGGGTCTGGGCTTGTCTTAAAAATGGACTAAAGGAGTGGGAGGCAAAAGTTGTAGACCTGTCAGATAAGGAAGTCACAGTCCTGGTGAATGACTTGCCCAGATCCCATGAAGTCTCTCTTTCCCATGCTCAAGTGAGGTAGGCTTTTTTGGGTTGGTGATAGTGTTCAGGTGGCTTGTGGAGTGGAGAAAGGTAAAATTGGCTGGCTCATAGGTGTATCTGGACATAAAAACCAATTTGTAACCATATTTGATCACCAATTGGTATATTTCAATTTCCCATTAATTCCTAATCTTACATGCTGTCCTAAAAGTGCACTGAATTTATGATTCACACTGCAATGATTGATTTCTATAATTGTAAGTTCAGATATGCAAGTAAGGACTGTCAGGAGCCACCTACCACTGTGATAGATGCACTGGGGAAGCATATCCACATGAGAGACAATCCCTATAGGCATCTAGTGGGCTTGCAAGTTGTGATCTGCAATGGCCCAGAGAAAGGCAAGCAAGGCCTTATTAAAAGTGTCAACAGTCAAGGGCTCATGCAGGTAGAAATTCCATCAAGGTTTATATACTCAGCAAACTGTACAATGTTTCTGTGGAAATGCTTAGAATTTAGTATGTGGACATGTTCTCAAATTTACTGCATGCTCAATTTTGTTCCCATTCAGTCAGCAAGAAAGTTTAATAGCAATTAAACAGGTACCTCTAGGTGTTCTACTCTCTTCAGCCAAAGATTTATGGTGCACACCTTCCACATCACCTATAGCCACTGATTCAGGATCAAGAACCCTGGTGTACTCTACTCTTATGTAATCCACAACCCCTGTATGGGATCCCAGTTTTTCCACCCCTCTTTAGAGCCAGGAACAGTGTGGTGAGCTCTGTAAGATCCATAGCTATTATGCTAACAGTATGCTAACATTGTATCAGCTTCAAATTCAATGCCTGCCCCATCTCTTTTACCAGCAGTGGCTTCATCTTCATTTGTACCAGATACATCACCTTCAGGTATATATTTTTTAGATAGAAGATATATATCTAATTTAATTAATGTGTGCTAGCAAACAACTGGCTGTGCAAGCTCTTCAACACTGTTGAGCCAATATCCCATTGTATGTGATGTTGCAGAAAGCTCCCTACATGGCAGGCATGTAGGTGTAGTCAGGATATCTTCCCTTCCATCAAAGGTTGCAGAGATGAAGCTATCTGGTTTAAAATCTGCTCCAACCTCCAACTACAACCTTGCATCATTGTCTCCATATGTTCCATTTCCCAGCTTGTCATTGACAGTAATTGTTATCAATAATTACACTCCATATTTCAGATAGATCTTAAAAATTAACAACTACTCAAAAGATGGTAAATGTAATCTCAGGAACATGAAAAGGAAAGTGAGCTTGGAGACAATAGCTGTACTTCCTCTTACCAATCTATGTATTGTGTGGATGTAGGCTTGTATGACTGACATCTTGATCATGGTTTGTGACTGTACTTTCCTTTGCTCCTAGTTTGCCTTTATTAACACTCATACCTTATACAACATATAATTAATATTTTGATAACATGACATTTGAGCTAAGGCCTGACACAGAGAGATATTATATTCAAGATCAATCTAGATCTACAGTATATATACATATCTATCATATGCTATTTTGAGCTGACCTATATAATCTTGATCAACTCAACTCCTCTCAGGGATATTTTGAAGATATTATGGATAAAACTGGCTCCTTTGTCAAATGCATCATCTCTAAAATTCTCTTAAGGATATTTTAAGTACTGCCAAGTCCATGATCTCTTATCCTCTTGGGGATAATTTGAGAATATTTTGAATATCATCAAAATATAAACTGTGTGAAAATTTTGATTATATTCAAAATATTATCAATTGGATATATATAGAAGATATGATGAACAATATTTTGATATAATATAAAAGATATTTTAAATATATCCATAGAATAAATTTAGATTATATAATGAAATATATGTAGGTTATATTTTAAATATATCTATCAGATATATAAGTCAACTCCTGCTGTGTGGTGTAAAATGCAATGGCCAGCCAGTTAACTGGACTCCTGGATCTGTTTGGAATAGTTATCCTTACCAGCAACATGAAGTTAGATTATTACCTTGGCAGCCTGTTGGATTTATAGACAGGGATGGGATTATACTCAAAGCTACATCTTGCTCTGGGCATGTAGAAACTCTGGGGGATCTGGCTTGTCATAAATGTAGCAACATCCCAAACACTGCATACTTCAGGGAATTCTCAGCTTGTGCCAATATTCAGCTACAAATACTGCTAAATAAAGTGACTGCTCAGTCAAATGTTTTGAAATTGAAGGTAAGATCAACACACTGAATGTACATTGGGCTGGTCTGAAAAATATATGTCAGTTTTTGAATGCTAAAAATAGAATCAAAATCCTAGAGAAAAAAATCCATGATCACCAATGACTTATTATGCTTGTGGCAAATAACAATATTGCTGGGCTTTTTTGTCTTTTATCTATATCTCTTAATAATGGGCAAAGCTTGTGTGTTGTGCTAAACAAGTTAAATGCAGCCATTGATGGAATATATTCTCCACTTGGTGGCTGGACCCCAGCCAACTTTGATATGGCATATTTAATTAAGGCATTGGGAGGACCATGACTGCTGTATGCTCTTTAAAAGGGTGATGGTTATCCTTCATTGCATACCCCACTGAAGAAGAAGTCTCAGAAAATATCAAGACATTTTTTGGGTCAGAAGGCAAGCCTCCTCCACCTACAAGAGGTATACAGAATCAACTTCCAGGTTTAATTTTAATGATTGATGGAATCTCATTGGAAGAAATCTGTGGCTATTATAGCAAATGGAATTCAGTTTTAGGTCTTTGTTGTGAACATACCAAAGGTCATAATTTGACTGTCAAAACACTTCAATCCCTGGAAGCAAGGAAAGCTTCAGTTGGTAAAGGCAAATTTCATATTGGAAAGGATGGAACAGTTCTTGCCATTGCTCCAGTAGCAGCATCTGATTATTGTTCCCCTGTCCCCTTTGTTGTATCAGCATCTTGCCAAGCTGAAACAAGAATTGAACTAGCTAATTGGCTAAAAGATGTAATTAAAATCTGGAAAAACCATTCAGATGGTGAAGCAACACATGGACCAATTTGAGCACTAGCAACAGATGGGGAATCATCTTTCAGAAAAGCTTGATTTACTTTATGTATGACAGAATCTATAAACCATCAGAGTGAGCTTGGAAAAATACTATATCAATTACCTAGATTAAATTGCCAAACAGGGCCTGATGGAATTCTTGGTACATGTGACTACAAACATATTGTAAAACATTTTGCAACAATGTTTCATAGTCAATCTGGTACAATGGCTCATGATACCAAAATTTTACCTGAGCATATCCTTAAAAGTCTTGAATCTCTTCCACATCTATCCCATGC
The DNA here is from genome assembly GCA_036937015.1 of Crucibulum parvulum. NCBI lineage: Eukaryota > Fungi > Basidiomycota > Agaricomycetes > Agaricales > Nidulariaceae > Crucibulum > Crucibulum parvulum. The sequence goes on along the minus strand of JASFCX010000333.1, from coordinate 9,944 downwards.
TCAGGCCAATGATCTTATGAATCCTATAGACAAGCAAAATGTACCCAAAGCTGTGACCTGTATTCAAGAACTAAAGGCTCTTCAATCCCAAGTCCCTGACAGAATACATCCAGGAAATGATAAACATCTTAAATCACTAGCTGTGATAACTAAAACATTTGAACATTTTTTTCTTCTTCCATTTATTGATGTGGATATGGACCCATCACAGCAGATACAGTCACTATCAACATATGCCCATGTCTGCACATCAATGTACTTTAAACACAAGCTTGAATTTCTGACTGGTGCTCTCTATGCAGATTCTCAGGCATTTGTTAAAAATATAATTGTGACTGTAGCTTGCTTGCAGCTCATTGATAGTACTATTGAATACTTCATTATTCATGATGGCACAGATAGGCTTGAAGGGACTTTCTCAAATATTTGCATCCAAGATCATGCTCATAATTTTACTATGGGCCAACTTGGCCAGAAGATTAGTATTGCTTCAGAATCAGTGCAATCATGGAGCACAACCCTCAACTTGATCAGGGACATGCAAGGACTAATCTGAGAAATGCTAAAGGAGTGGATCATGTTAATCCAAAATCCTGGAGTGGGAATGTTCAGGTTGGTAATGTTGATCTTTCCAAGGAATGGGCACATGACAGAAAGAATGCCAAAGAGTTTCTGCAACAATTTATAGCCTGGGATGGTAAGGAAGACATTGAGAAAATGCTTTTATATCCTACTCATGACTTTATCCACCCCTATGGAAATTATGTTGGGTCATCATCTGATCCTTCCAGTACCAGTGCCCCCATTCCTGTTAGCACCATTTCTATTCCTGCCACAGGCCCTGATGTTCCTGTTGATGCTAGTGTCCTTCCAGTATCTGTTCCTGTCACTACTAATGTTCAAGCTGTTAAGCCTACACATGAGTTAGATGGTGATCTTGATGATTTTGATCTTAATGAATGGAATATGAAGCTGAAGAACTGAAAATGAACCATGTAGAAATATCAGACAAGCCTGTTAACTACATCATGTTAGAAAACAATTAAAAGGTTCTCAAATCATCACTTGTGCCATCTTATCTTCATTCAGATACAGCTCACAAATCATCTACCCATACTTTGAGGGTTTGAGGCATTGCAGCACAGGCACTTGGAAATTCTAAAGTGATGAATTGGAACATACCAGATACCAGTGGCTCTGGATTCATCAAAATTGGTGATATTGCAGCATCATTGATCCAGACTGAGACTAGTATCTGTTTGGCTGCTGTTGGATATTAAAGCTTGAGGAAGGAAGCTCCAAAAAATCACTTTATGCAGTTTAAATCAACAATTTTGATGTGATTGGGGATAAGTCAATTATGGTCTATGTTCAAATATTGGCCATGATACATCACAACACTACTAATGAAGGTCACCTGAGCTGGATATGGAATGGAAAATATATCTGCTTTGGAGCAACCATAAACAATAAAGTATCTTCACACAATCAATTTGTGGTATGTGTCCCAGGTACAGTTTCAGCCACTTGCACCTGAGGTGATTCATGCTCATGGGAATCAAGAAGTTACACTGACAGCTACTTGGTCTGTGCTCAACTCACAACTTATTGAGGTCCTGGATTATACTTGGCATGACTTGAGCACCAATATTGATGATATCATTCACAATGTCAGTAGAATACCAGTCATTGAAAAGTCCATACTTCCATATAAGAATAAACAAAGTAAGCATGCTAAACATAAATATTTACATGTCCTTTATCTTATTGATATTGTAGAAGAGCCATGTCTGGTGGTGTCTGACCTTCCTCAGTATCTCATTGTTGAGAAACTTGAAGCAGATGCAGATGTTAAATGTTATCTGTGTGGGACTCAGCTTAAACTAAAAGAAATGCAAAACCATGTTGGAGTCCATCTGCTCTTGGCCCAAAGAAATATTGATGAATCATCTGAACTACTACCTGGTATATCAATGAAGTCTTTGACTGATCCATGTTGATGGTGTGGAAAGAATGGATGCCACACACAACTTGAAAAAAAGGGGAATACCTTTTCCATCTCATCAAGTTGTAAATATCACTACTCCAAATTGATGTATGGAAGAGCAAAGCAGGTATCAAAATCATCACCCTGCACAAACCTTCCAATTCACTGCCCAGTCTGCCTTAATGGTTCCACAGGCCAAAAGAAGACTTTTTGGAAATACAATGCTCTGTGGCATCTTGCTATGCATCCAGGAAAGATGATGAACCTTATGAAATACCTCCTGAATTTTTGGTGGTAACATTTATCAGCTCTAAGGAGCAAATCTGGATGGGTGTTGGCCAGGATGAAGTTGATTTACACAGTGATTTCAACATACTCCCAAACACCGGTGCTATAGAAGAGATGGAACAAAATATTGAGGAGAAAGAGCAGAATTCTAGGCAGAAGAGAGTAAAGGAAGAGCACCATCAAGTACAGTACCACAACCACCACAAAAAGTAATTAGATCTAGCTAAACTATTAAGATGATGATTGCAAGAGATTTACAGCACTTAAATGTGTGATGATGGCATTGATGATTAGCCAAGCCAAATCTGGTGAGACCATTAGAAGATCAGCCAGAGATAAGCCAAATCTGGCAAAACCCTTAGTTAAGGGTCCAGGTGGGTTGGTGTGCTGGATTCTTCCTGTGCCACTCCCCTGATGTACCCTGCATTATGCATCCTGCACAGCTTCTTGTGCCCATGTGGGGTTGGTGCACTTCTCATGCATGCAAGTGGACTCTATCTAGATTCATTCACCTTTTGGTTTGTGAAGTTGGGAGAACATGTAACAGCTTCCACTTTATGTTGCCCAAGGGCAGTCCTCTGGTGGGATTGCTTTCATGACCCATCCCAAAGGTGGCCAGAGTGGCCTTTTGAGGGTTTGGCATGGTTGTTGGCACTTGACATATATTGCATGTTTTGATATTGTGCTGAAGGACAGAAGGAGTTGCATCATCTTTTATCAGGAGTGACATGTGACACTTCCCATGGTGTGTCATGTGATTGTCACATAAATTTCCCACCATCCTCTAATTATCTTGTGTTCTTCCTTCCCTCATTTGCCTTTGGCAATAGCATGGGATTTTTAATCTCATACAAGTTAAGGTACTTCTGTAGTGCCTTGAGGTCCTTGCAATGCTTGCAAGGTTCCCAGGTTGTGTTGCCCATCAATCACTTTACCTCAAACTCTAGGCAATTCCTTGGTCCCCATTGGTGACTGATGATTGTGTCAATGTACCATTCATGGTCATCATCTGCCCCAAAGTTGAATGGCTTGGGGAATATCCTATCAAGAAACAACATGTCAGAGGATGCATACTAAGGTGTAGGAGCCTTACATGAAATGTAGGGTGTATTCCCCTACATTTCAGCATCAGCAGCAGGTCAAATGTATAGTTGGACATGTCAAGTTGTGTGACAATGATTTTATATGGCCCAATGAATCTGGGTTGTAACTTACTTGCCCTTCCTTTAGGTAGGTTGAGGTTTTTGGTGGATAGTACACCAGTGATCCAAATCTTGGGTTCCTTACTATGATGCTTATTTGCATTGCAAGTCTGTATAATGCATGACACAATCATAGCATTGTGTGCTTTGGCCAAGTTCAATAATGCTTGTGCCATGAAGTTATGAACTCCTTTTGCAAAAGTTTTGTCACAATGTATTTCCTGTATCATAGACAGCATATATCCTCCATTCAGCTAAAATGAGGCATATTTAGTTGTCTCAGATACACTCACATTTATGGCAAATTCTGCCATGTCAATGCAACTATACCAGTTTTTCCAGTCTGGCTGAACCATTGTGCAGAATATCTGTCCTACAGATCTATTTGCATGTTCCATCTGTCTGTCTGTCTGAGGATGAAATGACATGGACATTAGGAGTTTGGCTCCTAATATCTTGTGTAGACTCCTCCAAAACACAAAGGTAGATTTGGAATCTCAGCTACTTAAGATTGAGCTCAGTAGTCTGTGCAAGCATACTACCTCTTGCTGATAAATCCATGCAAGTTCAGCAGCAGTGGTTATCATGTTCACTGATATCAGATGGACCATGCTTGTCATGTGACATATCACTACCCATTGGTAGTTGTATCCCTGGCTTTCTGGGAATGGTCCTATGAAATCCATGCCAATAGAGTCCCATGGTTTCATAGGTATGGGTAGAGAATGCAGAAGCCCTATTGGCTTCTGATTTGTATCCTTTGATCTGTGGCATATCTTGCAAGATTTACACCACTCACAGATGTCCTTTGCCATTGATGTCCACTAGTACCACCTTCAGATATAATCCAAAGTTCACTGCTCCCTGAAGTGGCAAACTATGGGGTGTGCTTGCTTAAGGACTAGAGTAATCAAGTTTTGAGCTGGGGGTATACACAGTACTATGCCTCCCTTCAAGTTCCTAGTGAAGATAATATTATTCTTCACTTCAAACTTGTTTTTATATACTGCTGGTTATAGCAGGATGGCTGCAGTGTGACTATGCTCCTTATAAAGGGTTTTTACCCTCATACAGAATGTGTTGTCACTAGTGAGGGATGGTTGAGGTTGATTATCCCTTGATAAGATGGCTTCACCTAGTGTCATCTGCTCCCCAGTATTATTGACATTGGGGATGCCCACTTGTTGTTTGGGTTTATCATTGGTACTACTTCCCTGTTGTGAATGATTGCTTGAGGGAGGTTGCAAGTGCTCTTTCCAATGTAGTGTTAAGGCCTCCTTGTCCCTGGGTTCCATTCATTCCTGCAGTTGCTTGCTGCATCTGGGTTCCTCCTTGACCATAGCATGCATCTCTGCTATCCCTCAAGTTATTTCTTCATATCACAGGGGGGGGCAAATCTTCACCCTCCTTGTCAATACATACATGTGCATTCACATATTTGTGTGGTGGGTACATATCCTTGATTATATCACTTTTGTAATATTGAGATAGGTAGTCAGTGACCTTGTTTAGCTTGCCTTTGATGTACATGATGTCAAAGTTAAACTTTGCCATGTAATCCATCCATTGTTGTTGGAAATTGGATAGATTGCCTTGAGTTTTAAAGAACTCAAGTGCCTTGTGGTCAGTGATGATATGAAATCTATACCCAACCAAATTGTCCTCCCATTTAAGGAGGGCCTCTAGTATCACCAGTGTTTCCAACTCATGTACTGTGTAGTTATGTTGCACTGGTGAGAATTTCTTTGACATAAACTCAGCAGGGCAGCATTTGTTCCAGCTGGGTTCTTATCCAAACATAGTACCTACTTGTGACTTGCAGGTGTCATATATCACCCATATTGCTTCTCCTAAGTTTGGTTGTATGGGTTGTAAAATGGGTGTCTTTCTACATAGATGCTTGATGTGCTCAAAGCATGTACTATGAATGGGGTGCCAGTAAAATGGCATGCTGTTATTATTTATAGCCAACAGTGGTCCAGTGTACATTGTTACATTGGGTATGGATGAGTGTAAAATCTTCCACCTTGCCTTTTACAAGGTAGGGAATACTGAGGAATCTCAGTTTGGCCTTTTCAGGTCCACCCATGTCTGCTATTGGAAGAACATGGATACTCATGATACCCATGTCTTGAGTTCCTTCATGGTTTCCCCTCTGCCATATTTAGGTAGGGTATCTATTGACAGGGGATGGAATCTGTCTTTTTCCTTTGGCTTGCTCTATAGGAACACCATTTATGGATGATGTCCAGGAGCCACTTGTGCATTTCAAGGTGGTATCTCTCCTGGAATTCTGTTATTCCAAGAGTTAACAATCCACTCCATGCTGCTATGTATGGAATGGTTACTGACCAACATATGAATCAGTCAGGCATGTAGTTTGGCATTGGTGTTGGGGAAAGCACTGGTTGATGCTTGCTATTATTCTTTACAAGACCATCTCCAGGTTTTCCTTCCTTACAATAGGTATTTCCTATACCTACCCACAATGCTTGCAGGGTTACACTATTTTGACATTTCTCAGGTTGTGTTCCTGGGGACATGTTGTTCTAGTTGCTCTTGGGGCATAGTTCTTGATCACAGTGTTGACCTAGGCACTGGCTTGTAGGTGGGAATACCTAGAATAATCCTAGAATAGCTGTATACCTAGAAAACAAAGAAATAAAATTGTGAGGTGGCCTCACTTTGGTCCTAACAAGCTGGGAATGGAATTGCTAAGAGAGAGACAAGGTATGGAGGGAAATGGATGTGAAATAAAGTGATGGAGACCAGAGGACAAAGACTGAGGGACTGGCTGACTAATAGACTGACAGAGAGGATGATGGGTGCACAACAGGCATGATAGAGACAATAGATGATGGGGGAGACTTGCCAGGAGAAATGCTAAAATAGTTGCCCAATTGCAACTAAGATAGCTCAATGATGAAAGCTTGTAAAATTATGAAATAAGATAGTGTAGAAAGACTGGAAGGAGCCCTAGATGATGCAAAAAGACCAAAGTTGTTTTGCTTTGTTGTTGTCAAAAGCATTGCAATTTAGTGAGGAGGATAAGTTGCCAGATACTTGATCTCCAAAAACTTGAATATATTTGTAAAATCAAAGTATTTATCTGCAGTATGTAGGAGAGTGATTGAGTACAGAGAGGAGAAGAAGTGGGGTGTTCTGAACTAATGAACTACAAAAAAAAACTATGGTCTTTAAGTATGTAGAAAGGTCCTTGCTACTAAGAAGTAAAGTAGAAATAAAGTGTACAACAATGAAGTAAAATGGAAATCCAAGTGGCTGTAGACAAAAAACTATGGTCTTTAAGTATGTGGAAAGGTCCTTGCTACTAAGAAGTAAAGTGGAAATAAAGTGTACAAAAATGAAGTAAAATGGAAATCCAAGTGGCTGTAGACACCAGACTCACTCATGGAACTCAATTCATGTGGATAGAACTACTCCTATGTCTAATAAATACTTAGATTGTCTACAAAATGAGGAAATATGAATCAAATTGAAGAAAAAGGTGTATTTTGCAATAACATCCATTGTTCCAAGCTCAAATAACATTTTGGAAGGATTTTGAGGCTTCTTGATGTGTTCCAAATCTTCCCCAACAATCCCTGGTTGAAAATGGATATACTGAAGTCAATTTAGCAGCAGCAAGACCAAGTTTCTGAGTACAGAGCCATGTGAGGCTCATCAACAGATCTTGAATGTTCCTCCAAGCTGCAAGTTGGATTTGTGTCAGGCATGTCAACACAATCTACACAGAGAGAGTGCCAAGGTTGATACACAAACTACAAACTTATAGGGGAAGAGAGAAGAGGAGTGTAGAGCAGATAGTATTGGCAGTAAGAAATGACCAGCTAAAGACTACAGAAGAAAGACTACAACTACTACTATATATACTAAGAAATACACTCTTAAGGAGTCACTAAGAATCATGGTAAAGGTGAGTCAAAACATGTGTACTAGGTATGTATTTAATAGTTTATGACTGTGCACTGTGGCTGCATACTGCAACATATGTTACAAATGTGTATATACTAAGAATAGATTAAAACAAAATGTGTATGACCAGGGTATGTTATCCTCATGTTTCAACATGAGTCAGCTTTGTTTGTCTTTGTTGTTGACATTATAGAAACTGTTCTTAATAATTAGAAAAGAAAAGAAAAGAATAATCAAAAATGAACAATTCATGACAATTTGTGCAGGTCTTGCAGAATGCAACATGCACACATGCTAGTGCCTATAATGACACTACTGTCTTCCAAGGTGTGGTCCATCCTCACAAGTACTTTAACTTAAGCCCTCTCATCTGATCAGACTCTGTCAGACTCCAAGCAAAATCCTTGGACAGTCCTAGGAGTCCAATTGGACTAAGAAAGCATTTTCAGTGTAAAATCTAATAAAATCCATGCAAAATCTGATCAGACTGTAATTGGACCACTGATCAGGCACTTGGACTCTTGGACTTTGATCAGACTGAGTTCAAGTGGACTCCAATTGGATTATCAGACTAAGCACTCAGACTTTGCTTATTAATATACATTAGGGGTTCTGTTAATATTTTATCCACAGTTTTAATACCATTAACAAGATATTTTTCAGGACTGATCAAAAATTCAGGGAAAATCAAATAAACTAGGCAAGTCAAAAACAATTCAAAATATAAACAAATAAGAGCTCCTGTTACTAATACTATTTAAAACACTGGTGATAATAATCATAAATCTTGAAATAAATTTGAATAATCAGGAAAATTCAGGAAAATGGAAATAAACACAGACAGGCCAAAATTGATACAAATAAGAGCTACTATTACTAACACTGTATATAATATCAGCTATAACAATCATAGAAATTTGAAATAAATTGGTAAAAATTATGTGAAATTTGAACAACTAAATAGAACCAGACAAGACCAAATTAATACAAATATGAGTTACTTCTGTTTAATAAAATCATAAAAATCAGGATAAATCAAGAAAATGTTAGACCTGGTCCAAAACCTGTATTTAGCATAGATAGAATATGTATACAATTACCAAATCTGTTTTGATGGCCACTGGGTGAGAATTGAATGTGTGGCAAGTTGCCAAGGGTAGTGCAATGCTTTGCAGGCATGGAGAATGATTCTAGAATGAGAGCATCAGGTTCAATAGCTGGAGCAGAGGCTCAACAGCTATGAGCAAGTTACCAGGAGATGGATCAATTGGGAATGAGTGATTTGGCTGGAGTAAGGCTCAACAGCTAAGGGATGACTTGGGACAGTATGGATTGATATGAGACTGGGAGACAAGAGAGATTCAAGCCAATATAGATGGTATGAAACAGATATACATGTGCCCATCATGAGTGACCATGATTATATAAGCTGTGCAGTGTGTCAAATTTGGAACCAGTTTTTACTATGTGTTCTACAACAATATAAATATACCACTGCTTTTATGTCAGAAAACACTCCCCTGAGACATGAACATGGATCTGACATCAAGGACCAGCTCATTGGAGCTATAAAAGTCTGTCCAACAATTGCAGAAGCAGCCTGCCAGATCAGCATCAAGGATTCCACTGCACACAGCATCTGGAAAAAGTACAAAAAATATGGAATGATAGACAACCTACCCCAGACTTGTCTTCCAACCAAACTTAATGATTGCACCATTTGCCAGATAGTCAGAAACACAGTCAAATCACATTGCAAACCCTTTCACACAGCAGGAGTTGACTTATATATCCCATAGATATATTTAAAATATAATCACTATATCTTTCATTATAGAATCTAAATTTATTCCATAGATATATTTAAAATATGTTTTATATTATATCAAAATATCATTCATTATATCTTCTATATATATCTGATCAATAATATTTTGAATATAATCAAAATATTCACATGGTTTATATTTTGATGATATTCAAAATATTCTCAAATTATCCCCAAGAGGAGCCATCAGTATTATTCAAAATATCTTCAAATTATCCCCAAGAGGATAAAGAGATCATGGACTTGATAGTAATCAAAATATCCCTAAGAGAAGTATAGAGATGATGTGTTTGACAAAGGAGCCAGTTTTATTCATAATATCTTCAAAATATCCCTGAGAGGAGTTGATTTGATTGAGATTAATCAGACTCAAATAGTATATGATAGATCTGTATCTGTACCACAGATCTAGATTGATCTTGAATATATTAATGTCTCTCCACATCAGGCCTTAGCTCGAACATCATGTTGTCAAAATGTTAATTATATGCTGTATAGGATATGAGTGTAAATAAGAGGCAAATTGTGAGTGAAGGAAAGTACAGTCGCAAACCACAATCAATATGTCAGTTATACAAGCCTACATCCACACAATACATAGATCTATAGGAGGAAGTACAGCTATTTGTTAAAGTTGGAAGTGCTTAGGAGTGAGTATGCACTCAGGATCTTAGTCTGGAGTCCAGAAGTGAGTAACTAATAT
>JASFCX010000332.1:0-13638 GCA_036937015.1 Crucibulum parvulum | reverse complement strand
GGCTCAATAGAGCTAACCGGGATTCTTCTAACTACACTTCAAGACGCCGCTCGCTTGTCACCAGTCCCAGGTCTATCCGATGCCGCTTCATTAGCTCTCGGAATTTTGAAAATGGTTGAGGTGTGTTGACAAAACTGCTAGTCCCATAATATAATATCAATATTATCACATTAGACAGCACAGGGAAATAGCGAGGCGTTTAAGAAACTGGCAAAAGACGCTTGCGGACTTGTCTATACAGTTGTTTGCTCGGTTCAAGAAATGCAGTACAAGAAGGAAACGATTGATAAATCGCTGTTCGACAACACTGATGAGTTAGTAAAGTATGTACTATCTATTCGCCCTCTGAATCTTCTCTTTGTGAATTCAATTAAGTGTATTTTAATAGAAATTTACACTCTATCCAGAAATTTGCAGAAAAAGAAGGCCGACGTGGAAAGTTAATGCGACTTCTTCGCTACCAATCCGATATGGGTAAAATACAAGGGTATCGAGAAATGTTAAGGCATTCTTTGGATATTTTTGGTGTATGTAATATATACGAATCAACGTGTATATATACTTACAAGTTTATTTTATTTGTAGCTTCAATCGAACATATCCATGAGAGACAGTGTTGCTCGAATGATGGAGCAGCAGGAACGAATCATAGCAGATATGCAACGTCGTCGACAAGAAGAAGAGGGAACACAGGCTCTTAAGGAGCAAGAAAGGCAGACTAATACTTCGAAAAACTCTTCGGGTTCCTCAGCTCGTCCAGAGAATTCTCGTTCTTCTACAAGCTCCTCCGCTCCTTCATCCATCTCCACCCCTGCATCTCCAAAGCTTCGAACTGCTTTCGGAAATATACAATTGCACTCACCGACTGGAGCATCTACTTTCACGTCTATCGCCGGGGATAACATTGATAACAATAACTCTTCGACAGTTACGAATACGAATTCTGGAAACACCACGTCTACCACAATTACAGGAGCTTATAATGATTCCAGCTATAGAGGTTACGGGCGTGAGTACATTATCTTAATTACAACTCGTTGTTAGTGAGAATGATTGAAAAACAGGGCCATCTAAACGACGAGCAACCCAGTATTAACTAGTACTATCAGAAAGGGGATGAAGGACAAGGAAGGTGCCCATAATTTATGCCTGAATAACCTTCGAATCATATATATTTGAAGGCGGAGGCCCATGCCTTATGCGAATTATGTGTATTCATAGTATTAAAACAGGTTGCAGGGTGTGAATGGGGCCCAAGTGATATCTCTATATGTTATGACTCATATATTTGCATAAAAAAACTAAAACAGCTACTCGTGGTCGCAAAATGTTGAATTTTAGTTTAGTGAGTATTTCTTTAAAGGATGGATCAGTCTGATGCCGATAGAGGAGACTCTTAGACACGGGCAAGCTAAGATCGCTGCTACTCATTATCTATGGTAGATTCACGCTCATTCTTGCTAAAGGAGAAGGAGCCAAGTTACTTAAGCCTTCGCTTGGCTTACTTGGTACCTGCTAAAAGCCCCACTCACTTGTTCCCACACTTGGCACTAACTTGACCAAATTCACTTGGTGCTTCACCATTACTCTCTATCTCTTCACTACAAAACTGCCTCTGTTGAGATATGACTAATAACATCAGTACTCCTTGTGGTAGTCATGGCTGCTTTTATCTCTTTGCTTTCCTATGCCTTATATTTCTTTTACAATGATTTATTATGAACTATGCACTACTTTTACTCAGTAAATATGTTTCAGACATACCTTCCATGGAGACTAACTCTATTATGTATAGACTGAGACAAGCCACTACTTTTCTAATCACTTATTAACAGCTATTTTACCTACTGTATTATAGTTAATCCTAACTAAGGTTAATTGTAATTTGTATCTCTCTAAGAATATAATTACACTATAATTAGATCTAGTGATAAATGAAATTCTTTTTCAGCACATTGATGTAAGACTTAGAATACATAGACAGAAAGCTAAATTTATTTGAAATTGATAAATTGATATTATGTATATGTTGAATATTTATTATTATGAAACCACTCTAACAGAACATGAAGTTATTGCATACCTTCCCTTCAAGTGAGTCAAGTGACTTTCAGGCCTTGGTTCTCCCTGATTTTTTTGAGTGGATGTGAGATTATACTTGCCTTCTTACAGAGAAATTGAGCTAGACACTTGTCAATACCCACTTGATCCCACTTGACAACAACAATGGATAGATTGAGGCCACTAGACACTTCCAAATACTTACTTGAGCTCACTCAATGATATTATCATTCACTTGAAGCTAACTTGAGCTCACTTTGGAGTAGGGGGATTTGCCCAGAGTTGGTTGCATGGCTCAGGATGGTAGCAGTGTGGATTGGTGTAGTCTACAACATGACACAAACACAGTATGTGCACTAAGCAGTCACATTCCTGCTCACCTAGGTGTACTAGTACAACTTGACACTAATAATGTTCACTTGAAGCTAAATTGAGCTCACTTAAATTCACTTGACACTAATAACATTCACTTGAAGCTCACTTGAGCTCACTTAAACTCACTTGACACTAAAAACATTTACTTGAAGCTCACTTGACACTAAAAACATTTATTTGAAGCTCACTTGAGCTCACTTGAACTTGCTTGACACTAACAATATTCACTTGAAATTATCTGGGAGGAAGAGGTGGAGGCATGAACTCAAAGCATTACCAGGAGCAGGTGTTGGAGGGTGTTTTATGCAAATTTTACATGCATATGAAGTTAAAGAAGGGAACTATTTATTTTCAACAGGATGGCACCCCTGGCCATAAAAGTAAATCTACAAGACACTGGTTTGAGCACATGAACATTCACATGCTTTTCCACCCCCCCCCCCTGATCTCAACCATATTGAACATGTATGGCATGAGCTAAAAAGCTCCTGCATGCACTTCCACATCCTCCTGCTACTTGCAAGCAACTTTATAATATCATCCTCAATGCATGGGACCAGCTACCAATTGAAGATATCAATAAGCATGTTCATCAGATGTGTTACATTCATGCCTCAGCAACTTGAACTCTGCACATTGTTATCAACTCTGCACATTTCACATACTTCTCCACACTCCCTAACTCTCTCCACTGCATGTTCCTCATGGACTTCTATTTAGATCTCAATTATCAATTATCTATTTCCTTTTATCTTTTGATTTATATCTATTTCCTTTAAGTACAATGGCACAGTTCATTTCAAGTCTCATACACATTTTGTATTTCATACCTAGTACTCTACATTACTCATCTCTACTCTGCAGTTACTCATCTCTGCACTTCTAGTATTTAAACTTACTTACTCCACTATATAACTTCAGTTTGAATATAAACTTAGTCTGCCAACTTAATCCACCTTGAGTTCTCACCAACTCTGCACTCTTCTGTACAACTCCTGCAGGGAGCTCCCTCCATCATTCAGAACTCCACCTTGAGTTCTGTTCTTACCTTGCTCTTGTCCTTTGGAAACCCAGGGATTGCTAGTGGAAAGGGGTGCAGTACATAAGCTGAAGCTGAAGTCCCTAGTCTGCCTTAAGGCAATCTATCTCTGTACTCTGCCCTTGCTATCTGACATCTCTGTCTCTAAGTCAGCATATCTCTAGCACAGCACTTAACAAGATGCCTGAACATATTAAGGCCATTGTATTGGCAAGGGGTGGACATACTCAATTTTAATTACACATTAATTTTTCTTATATTACTCAGTGTCTACATATAAATTTATGTACTGTCTTGTTCTGTTATGACTTTGCTATGAATCAATTTTGTTGAGAGAAGGGTGAATGAGCATGGGAAAACTGTCAATCACAGTCATTTTTGGTGGGTATGAGTAATGCTAATAACATGTATATGAACTAACTTGATGCTCATAATGTTCACTTCAAACTAATTTGAACTCACCTAACACTAATGACCTTCAATTGAAGCTAACATGAGCTTACTTAGAATAACATTCATTTGAAAGTAATTCCAGTAAAAAATTTAAAATCTACAAGAATAACAAGTCAGAAAGAATTACATATATGGGAGTAGCTTTTATTTCTCCTCAGTTAAACAGGACTTGACTAAGGTATTTCTATGATGCTTAAGTATATTATATACTTATCAGAACAATGAAAAAAACCAAGGACTACTAATATATAAAGAAAGCATTCTGCACATCTATATGTTGTACCAAGGCAGTGAAGTGGATTTATTTTAATTTTGTCAAATTAAAAAACAGATTGAATCCAGTAACCCCCTGGACTTCAATTAAGCTAGAGGCTTTTTCATAGACATTTGGTTTAAATATGTTTAAACCAAATGTCTATGACAAAGCCCTTAGTTTAATTAAAATTCACTGAGCTTCATTCCAGTATCTGCTTGTTATTTTTATACCCAAAGCCACATGCTGCAAACTTATATCTAGTGTGTGAGTCATGATTTGCAATGCATTTAAATATTAACAAATAAATGTGGTTGTTATTGCTAACAAGCATGCTGAAGGGATCTGAAAGAAGAAAAAGGTCTACATCAGCTATGTATTCTGTGTTTGAGTTGCATTGTTTGATATCTGAGCTAAATATTTGCACATGGAATATGTATTTATGTGATTTAAATATATAATCTGATATAAGCACAAGGCAGCAGAGAGTGGACTTCTGAAAATTTCTTCCATTGAATGCAGGGAGATATTTCACTAATATTTGGTGGCATTGGAAATGAATCCATTTTATCCAAAGCTTCTTCCAGATTAAAAAGATTTTTGATAAGGCCAGGCTACAGCACACCATTGATGGATGTTTCAACATCAGGTTTGGTGTCTGGAAAGAATTGAGGGCATGCTGTACTGGCATTTGTATATGTGGTATGAGGCTAGGATGGTTAGATCCTCAGCTGACCACACAGAGAGAGGAACTTGGGAATCTCTATCAGGCCTACCAGTTGGTCTCCTTATATTATATGCTATATATATATCAATATACCTTCAATGCAATGTGAATTCTGTGTATGCTCTGGTATTACATGTAACATCATGTAGTGAAGTTTTTTTTAAAAGAAATGGAAAGATCCCTCAAGCTCAAACAAACTGTCTGCATTTTGATAAATTTCAGTACCAGTCAAGCATAGTATCAATCAGCAATGGGCCATGTGCAGATGTTTCCCATTCTCTCATAGTATGGCTTTAATGCACCACAGCAGTATCATATGCCATCATCTGGTTCCATCAGTACTCTGTATAATACACCATACCAAGGAGGTCCTCATGCACAGAGCTCTGAATTGTATGATTATGGCACTGACTTGGGGCAACAATCTGACCACTACATGCAATGCAGCAATCATATCATCACACAGGCTCATGTCTGCAGCAGTGTCAACCTAAACACTAGCTTGTAGATAAGAATATAATGTATATAACCCCTGTAACATGTATGTCTAGAAAACAAAAGAATAGAGAGACTTAAGAAGGGAGCCTAGACAATGAAAAAGACCAGAGTCATTTGGAGTTGGCCTCATTGAAAGCATTGTGTAAGCCTGGCCTCAATATGACTGCTTGATCAGACTCACCACATGTGACCAGCCAAAGAGCATCCTGCTGTAGCCCTTCACCTGCTCTCTCTCTCTCCTGATTATGTCTGCCCTCCCTTTCCTCATTGGTACATTTCAATCACCACTCTTCTTCACTATATAAACTCTTTTCTCCCACCTTCATTGCCCTATCCTTACCACTGGCAACAAAGGTATGTATTCTACTCCATCTACAATGTTGTACACTATCCTTACCACTGGCAACAAAGATATAATTGTCCTATCACTTACATCTGATTTAGTGAGGCTGCCAAGACATGACAGCCTTTCACTTTTTTTTTGATATTAACAAACTGTCTCCATATATCCCATCTACCCCCACTCCACTCATCACTAGAGGAGAAGCCCACAGGAGAGCCGCCTTGCTGGATTTACCTTCTCTGTCCATACCCACTGCACATATAACCCTGAGCCCCAAATTGGAACTCTTGCCACTGACATTGATTTCCCCTTCCAGTAATACCCCATCAGAATATTTGACAGATCACAAACCATTCCTTACACACACATATATGACCACTGCCCCCACCATTACCCACATGGAATCAGACAACC
The DNA here is from genome assembly GCA_036937015.1 of Crucibulum parvulum. Classification (NCBI taxonomy): domain Eukaryota; kingdom Fungi; phylum Basidiomycota; class Agaricomycetes; order Agaricales; family Nidulariaceae; genus Crucibulum; species Crucibulum parvulum. The sequence goes on along the minus strand of JASFCX010000332.1, from coordinate 7,475 downwards.
AACCACTTGCAGAAGTGAAGGTTTCAACCAAAACCAAGGACTGTTCTGTGCTCACAGCAGGCTGCATCAATCCTCTTGTCTTCTACAACTGGGGCATTGCATGCAAATGCTTTGCTAAACACTCCAATAAGAAGCCAGAGGAAATTGTGTCACTTGTAGCCAATGCCATGCTAGAACCTTATCTAGTAGCATGGTACCATGGCAACTGTGAATGCATTGATGAACTTTCCCTCCATGCATACCTTGTTGAGCTAGCAAAGCTGGTGCTACCAAGAAACTGGGCCCCAAAAATCCAAAATGAAATCCTCTCTTTGGTTCAAGGCACTAAGCACTTTATGAAGTGAAAGGTTGAACTTGAGAATCTAAACTCTATCCTCCTTACTGCCTCCCACATCCATGCCTTGGATAGGCTCACCATGCTCAAGGTCCACATGGAAGCCAATATGAACATTGATCTCAAACTTGCCATTGAAGAAGAAGATCTTTTGTGTACAGGCTCAAACTTCACTGAATGGGCACAGGAAGTTGCTGAGCATGATGAGTGCCTCCATGGTGAGAGGATGTGTACACAATGTCTCATTGATCAGGCCCAGATGGTTTGGAATCCACACCATACTGAGAAGAAAGATCTACTCTCAAGATTCTCAGATGTGCCTTCAAAAACCATCACATCTTGCACAGACTTCACCAGCCAGGTTGAGAAGAAGTACCTCCCCAAGCTGTCAGACATTGAAAAGAAACTCCTCAACAAACATGATGGCTGTGAATGCTGTCACACATTCTATGCTGGTCATCATTCAGACTCCTGCCCAATGAAGAAAAATAATACTTGGCCTGATGCCTCCACCTATGTTCCACTCACCAAGGCCATAGCTAAGGCAGCAGTGCCTCGAATAACTGTTGGGGCTGTCCAGGCTAGTGCCTCCATTGATGATGAAGACACTGACTTGTACATAACCACCATTCATACCTCTTTTTTCATTCCCCACCTACATGCTGAATTCTATATGACTGGCCCCTCCATTTCTGAGTTTCCTATTTCTGTCCCTTTCCTACTTGACATTGGATGCCCCTCCATAGTGATTAGCACTGCACTCATTGATAAGTTGGGACTACACCACCATCCCCTTCCTGCATCTGAGGACAATCTCTCCTCATTGACTCAAGAACCCTTGCATTGCACTGAGTATGTGAAGATTGAGCTTACATCAGGGAAAGGAGCTTGGAAGTTGGAAGTGCTTAAGGCTAAAGTCAATATAGGTCTACCTGTACCCCTAATCTTAGGAATGCCATTCCTTTCTGCTGAACACATTGTAATAGATGTAAATGCTTGCTCTGCTATTGACAAGAGGAATGGTTTTGATATACTTAATCCCCCTCAGTTCCCAGCCAGAATATGGCAGCCAGAATATACAGTACCCCCCCCTACTCCAAGGAAGGTTCATGAGCCACCACCACACCTCCTTGGCCCCCTCATAAATGCCTTGCTCCCCAAAGCAATGATTTCACTGGTCTGAGATTGTATAGAAGTCTTGTCCCTGCAAGAGATCCTGATAAAGAAGGATCTCCAATTGAAAGCCAAATTTTCAGACTGTTTTCTGAACCAATTACCAGACAATTCAGGAGAAGTACTACCAGACCACATTTATCATCACATTTGACTCAAAGACCCTTCCAAAATTCCACACAACCAAGGGTACTCACCACCCAAGCAGTATTGTGAATCCTGGAAGAAGCTACTCAATGAACACCTTCAAGCCAGATGGATGTGCCCTTCCTCATCTGAATTCTCATCTCCTGCCTTCTGTGTACCTAAGCATAAAGATGGACTTCCCAACCTTACCATTGACCCATGATGGGTCAATGACTACCATGAACTTAACTCAAACACCATCTGCAATAACTTTCCATTGCCTCACATTGACAACATTCTTGCTGACTGCAGTCAGGGGAAAATATTTGGCAAACTAGATATGACCAACTCATTTTTCCAGACCCGAGTTCATCCTGATGACATACATCTCACTGCTGTATGCACCCCTTGGGGCCTGTATGAATGGGTTGTCATGCCACAGGGTGGATGTAATGCCCCAGCCACCCATCAATGTAGAATGACAGATGCACTAAGGCATCTCATTGGCAAGATCTGCCATGTGTATCTTGACAACATAATTATCTGGTCCAATTCAATCAAAGAACATGAGGCCAACTGCCACTGGGTCCTTGAAGCCCTCAGAGCTGCCAAATTGTATTTTAATGAACAGAAGACAAACCTTTTTTCTACTGAATTAGAATTCCTGGGACACATTGTCTCAAGCTCAGGGATCAAGCCTGATCCTCATAAGATAAATTGCATCCTCAACTGGACCACACCCACAACAGCCACCAATGTTTGTGGTTTCCTTGGCCTTACCAGATACATTGCTGCCTTCCTGCCTGCCATTGCAGAGTATATGAGTGTGCTCTCTCCACTCACCACCTCTGCCTGTAATGTATCCTTTCCTCCCTGGACCAATGCCCACCAGATGGCATTCAATACTATCAAGAAGATTGTCATAAGTACTGACTGTCTCACTACAATTGACTACAAAGACACCTCAAAGCACATCATTGTAACAACAGATGCAAGTGCCAGATATACTGGAGCACTCCTCAGCTTTGGGACCACTTGGGAAACCTCATGCCTGGTTGCATATGACTCATACCAACTGAATGATGCTGAGAAGAACTACCCTGTTCATGAACAGGAACTTCTTGCCATTGTTAAAGCACTCAAGAAGTGGTGGACCTCCCTTCTGGGTTCACTTTGACATCTACACTGACCACCACACCCTTGAATACTTTCAATCACAAAAGGACATGTCCTGCCACCAGATGTGTTGGTCCATGTTCCTTGCTGATTATGACTATGATATTACCTACATCCATGGCAAAGATAATAGCATGGCAGATGCCCTCTCTCACATGCCTGATGACATCCCCTCTCCTTCCCTAGCTGCCTGTGCATTGGCATACACACAATCACCCAGCATTTCCTCCCTGGCTGCAGGTACCTTGGACATATCTGTGGACCCCTCACTCCTCCATGACATCTGCACTGGCTACTCAAATGACAATTTCTGCAAACAACTTCTTGCGGACATCACAGCTGGTAGCATCAAAGGAGCAAAGTTTGATATCACCACCAAACTCATCTACATTGGACACCATCTGGTCATTCCCCATATCACCTCAATCCATAAGTCCCTTTACCACCTTGCCCATGACTCCTTAGGCCATTTCAGCTTTGACAAAAGCTATGCCACTCTCTGAGGGTCATTTTATTGGCCCAACATGCACTGGGACCTTGAGAGTGCATACATCCCCTCCTGCACTGAGTGCCAACACAACAAAAACTGCACATCCAAGCCTGCTGGTCTGCTTCACCCCCTCCTCATCCTGGATGCATGCTTTGACACTGTAGCACTCAACTTCATTGGCCCCCTTCCAGAGGAGGAAGGCAAGGATACCATCCTCACCATGACTGATGCTCTTGGTGCTGATATTCACATTGCTGCCATACACTCCACCTTTACTGCTGCACAGGTAGCTGTTGTCCTATTCGATGAGTGGTACTGTGAGAATGGCCTCATGCTGCACCTTGTCTCTGACTGAGACAAGCTTTTTGTCTCCAAGCTCTGGGCAGCCCTCCACTGACTCACTGGTGTCAAGCTCAAGATGTCAACCACATACCACCCAGAAACTGATGGCAGTAGTGAGTGCACCAATAAAACAGTGAATCAGCTCATCTGTTACCATGTTGATGTCAACCAGAAGGGTTGGCTCTCCAAACTCCCCCGAGTCCACTTTGCACTCATGAATACCATAAACTCTTCCACTGGCTTCTCCAGCTTCCAACTCAAGACCAGCCGTTCACCTTGCCTCATGCCACCACTTTTACCCTCACCCCCTCCTGAAGCTTCTGCATACAAGATCTATGCTCATGAGCTCATTAAGCAGCTGGCCATGGATGTGCAAGAAGCTCAAGACAATTTATTAGCTGCTAAAGTACAACAGGCATACCACGCTAATGACTCATGTGGCCCAGAGACCATCTACAAAGAAGGTGACCAGGTCATGCTTTCCACTTCCAACTGCCGATGCACCTTCAAACAACAAACCAAATGTGTAGCTAAGTTCATGCCCTGCCATGACAGCCCCTACACCATCATCTGCACCTTCCCTGAGAAATCAGAATATACACTGCAGCTGCCCAACAATCCTCAGACCTTCCCAGGATTCCATGCCAGCCTCCTCAAACCATTTGTTGCCAACAACCCTGACCTCTTCCCCAGTTGCAAAACCTCACCTCCTCCTGCTGTACTCATTGGTGGCTATGAAGAGTGTGTTATTGACCACATTGTTGATGCCCAACGCCATGGTCAGGGCAGCCAATACCTCATCTGCTGGGTTGGCTTTGGAAAGGAACATGATCAATGGATGGCCAAGAGTAAAGTCAACAACACAGAGGCTCTTGACATCTGGGAAGCTGAGAATGGGATACTCTAGCCCACCTTCCACCCCCAGGGGGGGGGCTAAACTTTTGGGTGGGGAGGAGTGTAAGCCTGGCCTCACTATGACTGCTTGACCAGACTCACCACATGCAACCAGCCAAAGAGCATCCTGCTGTAGCCCTTCACCTGCTCTCTCTCTCTCTCTCTCTCCCAATCATGTCCGCCCTCCCTTTCCTCATTTGTACATTTCAATCACCACTCTTCTTCACTATATAAACTCTTTTCTCCCACCTTCATTGCCCTATCCTTACCACTGGCAACAAAGGTATGTATTCTACTCCATCTACAATGTTATATGCTATCCTTACCACTGGCAACAAAGATATAATTGTCCTATCACTTATGTCTGATTTAGTGAGGCTGCCGAGACATGACAGCCTTTCACATTGCAATTTGGTAAAGAAGATGGTTTTCAAACACCTGAGATCCAAAGAACTGGAATATATTTTGTAAAATCGAAATAGCAGACTGGAGGATGTAGTGATTGAATACAGAGTATGAGGGGGGGAAGTATGGCACTCTAAAATACTAAAAAACAAAACCAAAACCTATGTTTTTAAATAAATAAGAAAGTCCTCAACAAAAAGAAGTAAAGTAGAAATAAAGTGTACAAAAACAAAGTAAAATGGTCATTCAAGCGGCTGTAGACACCAGACTCGCTCATGGGACTTGATTTATCCGTAGGGAATGAAGGGAGTACCCACTGAGCTCTGTATCGCATGGCTGCTACCTCAAATAAGTCCCTAGATGAATAAAATTGTGAAATTACTGAGTGATCTCCTTATTCTGCAATTTAATACGTTGTTCCGAGATCTAATCACTGTTCTGAATCATTTTGAGGCTTCCTGATGCGTTCCGAGACCTCCTAAACGATCCCTAGTCAAATATAGACATCCTGAACTTGATTTTAGCGGTATCAGGACCGGATTTCCGAGTAAAGAGCCCAGTGAGGCTCGACAGCACCCTCAGCCACGCCCTCAACTTGCTCACACGACTTCGGAACCTCCTTCCGTCGCTTCGAAGTATAAATCAAATAATCCATTCAATCCATTCATGGTCTCTGCTGCCTCATCCCCTCCTGCAAGTCATATTGCTGCTATTTCATTTGATCCACAGTACTTTGACGACGACAAATTGATGCTTGTGGGTGAGGCCATGCATAAGTAGGTGTTCCTTCCAGCCTTTCTTGAGTGAAGAGTAGGGCTGCCAACCGTAACCGTACAAGTACGGTTGCCGTACTGTCAGCAATAATTTGAAGTTGGTAACAGTACGGGTAGCGCCCGTTTCGGACCAGTCGGAAACAGCCGTTTCTCAACGCAACCCGCGTCACTTGTTCATTGTTGCACGTGTTTGACATCAACCAACGAATTGTACTTATGCTAAATGTCGGCCAAATGAAACGACGCGGTAAAGGTTCATATTACTGGTCTTATACATTCAATAAACAAGTTATACTTTTAATATACGTGTGATTTAAACATAGTATATTTAAGTTAAAAGTATAGAAGTTCAAAGCTACTAGTATTACCCTTATACCGTAGCCGTATATGATACAGTTAGCAGCCCTAACACTGAAGCCAGGCCTACCTCACCTTCCTCCTTTGACCCGGCACTGTCTTAAACGTTTTATGAACGAGTAATATAACTTTTATGTTTCTCGCTTATATCATTTATCCAATTCCTCTTGGCTTCGAATTGAATATTGACAGCCCAGAGTGCCCTAGCAACATGAGGCATGATGTGAAACTCAAAGGATGCTCGATATCGTCATACAATGTAATAGTATTTAAAGACGTTTATCCACTGTGTCAGTTATTCGGATATATTAACAAAGGGCAGCCGCTAAAGAGAGAAACGAAGCTATCTTCTTGCGACTCTATTTAGACTCTTCATCCGCATAGAAGCTCTTTTGCACCTGACAACCACGCATTGAGTATAAAGGAGCCGTCCATTTTCAATGACGTCTCGCTCCAGGCCTCGCCTTGCTTAAAGGCACGTTGTAAACTTTCAGCGTCCACTGCGCAGCTATGCCCAAACTACAGAGGCACAACTCTCTTCATCCATCCAATTCGATGCAACAGCGAAAGGAATCCGCATCCAATGGGAAGAAAGTTATGGAAGGCTCCATAGAGCTAACCGGGATCCTTCTAACTACACTTCAAGATGCCGCTCGATTGTCACCTGTTCCAGGTCTATCCGATGCCGCCTCGCTAGCTCTCGGAATTTTGAAAATGGTCGAGGTATGTCGACGAGCCCGCGAGACCTATAATATGATACTAATATTACTATATTAGACAGCACAGGGAAATAGCGAGGCGTTTAATAGACTGGCAAAAGACGCCTGTGGGCTTGTCTATACAGTCGTTTGCTCGGTTCAGGAAATGCAGTACAAAAAGGAAACGATTGATAAATCGCTGTTCGATAATACTGACGAGTTGGTAAAGTAAGTAATATCCATTCGCGCTCTAAATCTCCTCTTTGTGAATACCAATTAAGTGTGTTTTAATAGAAATTTACACTCTATCCAGAAATTTGCAGAAAAAGAAGGCCGACGTGGAAAGTTAATGCGGCTTCTTCGCTACCAATCCGATATGGGTAAAATACAAGGGTATCGAGAAATGTTAAGACAGTCTTTGGATATTTTTGGGGTATTTGATATACGTGTATCAATGTATATATATACTTACGGGTTTATGTTATTTGTAGCTTCAATCGAACATATCCATGAGAGACAGTGTTGCTCGAATGATGGAGCAGCAGGAACAGATTCTAGCAGATATGCAACGTCGTCGACAAGAAGATGATGGAACACAGGCTCTTAAGGAGAAAGAAAGGCAGACTATCGATACTTCGAAAAACTCTTCCCGTTCGTCAGCTCGTCCAAAGCATTCTCGTTCTTCTACAAGCTCCTCCGCTCCTTCA
>JASFCX010000331.1:0-13639 GCA_036937015.1 Crucibulum parvulum | reverse complement strand
ATTTCTCGATGGCCAGAAGCTCAAGAGCATGGAGATGTTCAAAGGAGAGGAAGAAGCTTTCTGGTAGCGCGAAGGTATGATCAGAGGCTGCAGAGGAGGAATGCTGTTCGTCGGGACTGAGAGTCAGGTTCTAGAGAGAATGTGCCCACTGAGAAGTCGGAAAATCGATAGTCTGTTTCAGGAGATCGGACTATCCTCCCGCAGGTTGAAGGCGTGGATAAGCTCGTTAAGCCTCTGTGTGTTCTATATCGAAATTAGGATCAGTGAATATTCTGTCTCTCATTATGAAACTCAGTGGACTTCGATTAAACTAAGGGCTTTGTCATAGACACTTGGTTTAAACATGTTTAAGTAATTTAATCTAGTTTAAACCTTTTTAATCTGCTCTTGCTCCATAAAAATATTATAAGCATTTGGTTTAAACATGTTCAAGTAATTTAAATCCAGTTTAAACTTTTTAAACTTTTTTTTCTCCCTACAGAAATAAAAAAAAAAAGTGAAGATTTATTCATATGTAAATACATCTTGTAACTACAAGTCAAATAAGGAATAAATAATATATACCATTTACTTGGGACACCAGCAGGTGCTCATGTTGAAGGCAGAGGTGGGGGCAGAGGTGTCATACTCACATTGAAGGAGGAGATGAGGGTGGGGGATGCTATGCTTCTGTTGAAGGAGGTGGGTGCAATGGGTGCCATGGTTATGTTGAAGGAGGAGGTGGAGGCAGTGGGTTCTATGCTTGTGTTGAAGGAGGACATGGAGGTGGTGGGTGCCATGCTCACATTGAAGGAAGGGGTGGGGATGGTGGACACCACACTCATGTTGAAGGAGGAGGTGGGGGCAGTGGGTGCCACACTCACATTGAAGGAGGTGGTGGGGGCAGTGGATGCTATCCTTATGTTGAAGGAGGTGGTGGGGGTGGGGTAGTAGGCAGGTGCAGTGGATACCATGCTTGCATTGAAGGAAAAGGTGGGGGTGGTAGGTTCCATGGTCATGTTGAAGGAAGGGGGGTGCCATGCTTGTGTTGAAGGAGGTGGAGGCAGGGGGTACCACACTCACATCAAAGGTGAAGGTGGGGTAGGTGGTGGTGACAACACTTGAGTTGAGGGTGATCACAGAGGTCTTTGTTCATACTTGCAGCAATGGTGGAGGTGGAGGTGGTGGGTGAGTAAAACACTGGCCTACATCTCTGTTCATGAAGAGGGGTCCATGGTGTAGTAAGGCCTGTAAATGTTAGTGTTACTCACCTAGTGTTTTGATGCATTCTGGGGGACAACAGGAGAGAGGAGAGCAGTGCTGAGCAATGCTGAAAACCATCAACACCTATCAATGCACTGTCCAGCAAGTCCCAATGAGCATGTGATGTGCCTCCCAACCAATCATTGTTCACAAAACTAGCTGACAGTTGGGCATTAGACAATGTTTAACTTTACTCATCACCATCAACACTCCTCTTTGCTCAAGCTCTCTTTCCATCCCCATAACAAAGTAAGTGTTCATCTAGATATATATTTACTATTTTATATTTAATAGGCCTCACTGCACTGTGCACCCCTCCTTATGAATAGAGATGTGGGCCAGTGTCTTGCTCACCCACCAGCTCCACCTCCATCATAGCAAGTGTGAAGAAAGGCCTCTGTGACAACCCTCAACTCAAGCATTACCACCACCACCACCACCTGTTAGACCCAGTCCAAAACCTATTGATAGAGCTTAGTATAGTATTGATATGGTTACCAAATCCATTTCAAGAGCCACTGGGTGAGAAGTGAATGCACAGTAAGTTACCAAGGATAGTGCAGCACCTTAGGACAGTACAATGATGTCTTGGGGGGTAAGCATCAAGTTCAATAGCTGGAGCAGAGGCTCAACAGCTAGGAGTGAGTTACCAGGGAGAAGGTGAGTGACGGATCAATTGGGAGTGGAAGATCTGGCTGGAGCAAGGCTCAACAGCAAGGAGATGGTCTGAAAGGATATGGATTGATGGGAGTTTGTTAGATGAGAGAGATCTGAGCCAATATAGATGAGTTAAGACAGATATGATTGGAGAGGATTGAATCCAGTATGTAGAAGATACTGAGATAAGATATAAGATATTTGACTGAAGATCAAAAGAGAAAATATGAGCATAACTAGCATCTATAGATGTATGAGGGTTTTATAGTGCTATGGCTAGTTATTGTCTATGACTCAGAATGGAGAGAAAGTGGGTCTTCAGGAGTCATGTGGCACAAAATTGTATGGTACATGTAGATAAAGTCATATGGTAAATGTAGAGATAAAAGGTGCAAGTGATGAGTGAGCACTTGCCAGCCAGGCATGCACCGGTAACTCATGTGGCTTGATTTAAGGTTATGCATAGTATCCTTGGCTGGGGTGAGGGGTGTGGTCACATTTAGGAATATGTTGGTGGTCCTGGTAAGTAGTGGTGTTAGTGTATGGATGATAATGTGGATGGATGGAGATGGTCTGGGTGGGCAACACTCAGTAATTTGTGGTAGCTGAGAGGGTCAGTCCAGAGGTGGATCTGTTGGTCTGGCAGGCTTCAGTAATGTCAGTAAGTGCTGACAAGACTCGATGGGGTGCTGGAAGGTAGGAAAGGCAAGGAGATGAGGAGAGAATTGGTAGGGTCATGTCACCACCACCACCACCACCCACCCACCCCACCTTCATCTTTAACATGAGTGTGGTACCTGCCTTCACCTTCTTCAACATGAGCATGGCACACACTGCCCCTACCTCTTCCTTCAATGCAAGCATGGCACCTACTTCCCCCCCCACCTACCAGCCCCACCATCTCCTTCAACACAAGTAGGGCACCCACCATCCCTACCTACCACCCCCACCACCTACTTCAATGCAAGCATGGCATCCACCACCTCCTTAAACATGAGCATAGCTTCACCAACTCCCCTCCTCCATCAACACAAGCATGGCACCCACTGCCTCCACTGCCACCTTCAACATGAGCATAGCACCCACTGCCTCCACCTCCTCCTTCAATGCAAGCATGGCACCCACTGCATCAACCTCCTCCTTCAACACAAACATAGCATCCCCCACCCTCATCTCCTCCTACAATGTGAGCATGACACCTCTGCCCCCACCTCTGCCCCCACCTCTGCCTTCAACATGAGCACCTGCTGGTGTCCCAAATAAATGGTATGCTGTACCATTATGACCAAGTGTTCATGGGGTGTTATATGTTAGCACAAGTGTTCACACACCATGTAGTTCATGACCACATGTTATGTGTGACAGTGTTTTTCAGGCATGTCAACACAATCTATACAAGAGAGTGCCAAGGTCAATATGCAAACTACAAACTTATAGAGGAGGGGATTTGGAGTATAGAGCAGATAGTATTGGCAGTAAGAAATGACCAGCTAAAGACTACTAAATAGAAAGGTAAGCTACTAGTATATATACTAAAAGACCATGCACATAAGGTGCAGCTAAAGCATGTCCAGCAATGAGGGAAACATATGTAAGTAATATATCTACTGTGCACTGTGGCTGTGTACTGCAAATGAAATAAGTACTACTACTGTATGTTTATCCTCATATTGTAACATGAGCTGGTTGTTTGTATTCATTGTTGATATTATAGAAACTGTTCCAATAATTAGAAAAGAAAAGAAAAGAATAATCAAAAATAAATGGTTCATGATGGTGTTCACAATATGTGAAGTGTTCATGATGTCATAGTGGTTGGTAGAGTATAAAATAATTGAAATTAGCTCAATTTTTTATTATTTGGTCTGCATATAGTCAGATATTGTAGCAAATGCATGTATGAGAACAATTTAAGCTACAAAGGACAAAGAAATTGGATTTTTATGGCTTATGTAATCCATTTATGAAAGCGTTCACTGGAGACCTGTTACCTGTCAGATTTTCTAAATATATTCAATTCACATGTCATTGTTATGCATTATTGAACACTTGGTCATAATGGTACAGCATATTCTTTATTCTTTATTTGACTTGTAGGTACAAGATGTATTTACATATGAATGAATTCTCACTTTTTTTTGATTTCTGTATGGAGAAAGAGCAGATTAAAAGATGTAAACTGGATTTAAATTACTTAAATATGTTTAAACCAAATGTTTATAATATTTGTATGGAGCAAGAGCAGATTAAAAGGTTTAAACTAGATTAAATTACTTAAACATGTTTAAACAAATGTCTATGACAAAGCTCTTAGTTTAATCAAAGTCCAGGGGGTTACTGGTGTGGCACCCTTTGAAATCTGTTTGAGTGTCCTGTATTTCAGAGGAGTGTAAGTATGGTGGAAAATTTTGAGAGTTGGAGTCAGATTTGTAGTCAGATGTGAACCTGGATATAAGGGCAAGTAAGATCAGACAAAGCTAAAAGGTAGTTGAACTTGCATATGATTGACTGTAATATTTGAACTGAAGATAATAGTTATACAAGTGGAAGTATTTATACTGAGTTAACTAGCTATATGTATCAATGGCAAATCAGAATGATAGGAATGGAGAGAGAACAATAGAGACAATAAGAGGTCAGAATAATAAGAGTGTAGGAAGAGCATAAGAAGCAATCATATGATAAAATTAATTATAAAATGGAGTGATATGAATGTACTTGAAAATGTGTTATACAAGAATAGAATCTGATAGTGATCAAAGTCAGAAAAGGACATAAAATGTCAATAAAAGGTGCTGAATATTAGAGTGGGAAAGATACCAGTCACATATATTCAAAACTTGTATTCATCTATCCCTGCACACATCACCTGAGGACACTCAACTGAGTATTAGGTTTCTACTCCCCATTCTTATTAATGTATCTGGATGAGCTGGACCTAGCAGTTGCTGTATTTTATCCATTACTTCAAATTATAACTTCTCTGCCTCAGCCCATTTCCCCTGGTGCCAGTATATTGATGCCAGTTTTTCTATGCTTGCTAATGTATCTGGGTTAGCTTGTCCTAGCAGCTGCTGTTTTTTCTCCATTACTTCAACTTGCAATTTCTCTGCCTCTGCCCATTTGTGTTGGTCCATGTATGTTGAGGCTAGATTTTCCATGCTTGCTAAAGTATCTGGATGAGCTGGGCCTAGCAGCTGCTGTCTTTTCTCCATTACTTTAACTTGCAATTTCTCACCCTCAGTCCAATTTCCATTGTGAATAAAAACATGAGCAAAATGGTTGTATATGTCATCATAATATTCATTTGTCTTGAATATATCAGCACAGTACATTTGATTTATCTTAATATGTGTGATAAGTGCTTCATAAAATATAATGTCTGATATCTCATTAGACTTTATCATAGAGTATCCCAGCAAGAACATTGCCAAGAAACAGGTATTTTGTCTCTCATATTTGGACATTCTGTCTTTACACCATGCATGAACAGTTGGGTGCATATTATATATTCCATGTAATGATTCCTTTTTTAACAAGGCAAATGACTCTAAAATTTGGATACCAGACTGGAATTTCAATTTATCCCATTTGCCATCAGTTATATGGAGCTGTTTTACATCCAAAAGCAAAACAGCTGATGGAAGTCCTTTACTGGCCATCTCTTCCAGATCTGTTGCAATATAATTCTCAGTAGCTATAAAGAAAATATCTTCCATAATATTTTCATGATGGAAAAATGCCATAATTTGATAGATTAAAATAGCTGCTTGAGCAGCTTGAGCATCCTTTGGTTTTGACTGATCTCTTGCCTTGGATTCAATCTTTTTATATGAAAGCTCCAAAGTTCCATAAAGGGTCTGTTCATATTTAGAAGCACCTCTGAAAGATGGATGGTCTAGAAGTTCTTTTCTTTTTTCTGAATAAAGCTGGAGATATTCATATATGCTGCAGAGGCCAGATGAGATAAAAACCCCTGCCTGATCAATAGCAAGAGGAAGACAAAACAGTGTTGTGACTATTTCTTTAGCAGTCTCTTGAATGGTTTTTGTTATTCCCTCTTCCAAATTGGATCTTTTTAAAAGCAGAGCAATAGCATCTTCCATATTCATTCCATCCAGTTCAATGGAATTCTTGCTACTAATAAGAGACCTCATGTCAGGGTTCCTGCTGGTAATGAGAATGTCCCCTGTTTTATTTGAAGGAAGATATTTTTCAATCATATTGGGCTCTCCATCTGCATTATCAAAAATCAAAAGCCATTCCTTTGATAGTGAGGATATCCAGTAGAGAACTGCTTCAGGGGTTCTATCCACATCAGCCTTTCTGGCATCTGGAATGGAAGAAATCCCTTTAAAGCTGGCAGGAATGGTATGTTCATTAGTGGCATCCACCCAAAACACATATTCATATCTGAGAATAGCAAGATACTATTAAGTAAATAGTATTCAGCTAAATGAGTTATTACATACTGGCTGGAAATGTCTTCTGCAAATTTCAATGCAATTTGGGTCTTTCCCATCCCACCCAGACCATGAATAAGAAAGGAGCGCTGGGGTGCAATACCCTTTCCATTCTGAATCCTAAAATAATGCTTCAGCCTGTCAAGGTGTACTTGCTGTCCTGTGAAGAGAGCACTGGAACAAGGCCTTAAAACCATTGTGGGTGGCTTATGCTGCAGATGTGCCTTAGTCCATTTATCCTGATACTGGTAAGTTGCAGGCAGATATTCATAGAATTCAGCAAATTCATAATGTGGAGTATGGGTATCAAGTACTGGCATTTCTGATGTCTTGTTATTTATGTCATTTTCTTGGTTTGGACTGGTTTTATCCAGATTCTCCTTCCTGAAATGAGTTGGTCTAATATCCTGTTGACTTTGATGTCCTTCTTTGGTGAAATCAATGGCTTCAATGTTTGTTATATCTGATTCATTCCTATTAGAGGTTAGTTTGGACAGAAATACTGAATCTTGAATTAGAAGTCAATTTGTTGAAAATAGGGATGTGATAAAATTTATATACCTCCATGAGATAAAATACAAAAATTATCTTTGATTTTATGTATTAATTCATCAGAATTTATAAATCCAGCCTGTAGAGTACAATTTTTTAGTACCAAATTTATGTCACAACATATAAGTGACTACCTCATGAACAATATCTATCCATTGGTTATCATGAGTGATTGCTATCCTAGCATGTGGAATCTGCAATGTAATGCTAAATATTAAAGTGATCAATACTCTGGATTGATGTACCTCTCTCAAAAGCATGTTATTAATAATATCTGAAGGATGGAAAGGCTTTCAAGATACATTAACTTTGTAAGTGATTAAGAAAATATTAATGCCTACTTTTGAAATCTCTGGAAAAGGCTCAATATGTATTCTGTCATGTGTTTCTGAGTGAGAATGAAAGTCCTTGGAAGCTATATGATGGCCTTCTGACTCCTTTTTATCATCCATTCCCTTGGAGTTTGAAGCATTTTGACTCCCCTGGGTTTTATAAATTGAGCCCAATATGTGTGGATCAGCTGCTAAAACTTTATTTCCCAGTATGTCACCCCAAGCCTTTTCTGATAATGCAACTTTATATCCTTGTAAAAATACACATTGGTTTTCATGATGGTCTTCAGCTTGAATATCTGCTGTATAAGAGGGACCAGCTCGAGTTATAAGGCCTGCAGTTGCCCCTTTTTGTCGCCATGTATATTGAGGGCTACTGGGATATAATGCTTTCTTGAATTCAAGTGTAACTTCATTATTGCTGTTCTCATTATAACTGGCAATGCCCCAAGTTTCTGCTTTTGTGCAGCCAGTGATTAAATATAAAGACTTCTGGTTCATGTTGCATTGCTTAGCTGTCTTGACATATAAAAACCAGCTCTCTGCATGCTGAGAGATATAGTCTGTCAAATCATTCTGCAAATCCTCTTTGGAAGCCCCATCAGGAAGAAATAGGATTGCTCCTGAAACATCTCTTTTACAGGTAAATGAAGCTTTCCTTTCAGTAAGAGTGTTCAATAATTTAAGAATAGATGAAAACTGAGAAATAGCACACCCTGTTTCTTCATTAATATCCCCTTCAATTGAACCCTCTGAAATGGCATGGAATCGATTACAGAAATCTGAGTGTTTTTCAGTAACTCCTAGTGGAATTTGGCTACTGAAGTTTGGTGGAAGATTTGTGGGATCAATAGATTGATTAGAATCCGACCAGATGTTAAATATATAGTGAAAACTGCCGTGAGTTGTTATGATGCCAATATCACCAATGCTTACTCCTTTCATTCGATAAACAGGAGGGAGTGAGCTACTTGGAGAAGGAGTCCAAAGTGGATATCCCATTCGAGAATGAATCATCTGCTCCATATAAATCTCACAGTTGCTTTTCCTGAGATTAGATTGTTGAATTGGTTTATCCTTCACAAACGTTTCTAAATCGTTCTCAGAGGAAGTCTATATGAGAATATCATGCGCTTAATATTATAGGGGTTTTATGCAATCTTGGAATGAAACGTACAACTATTACCCGGCAATTGCCCACATTGATGGGACAACCTTCTGTTGCAGGTTGAACATTGTCAGTCTCTGAGTTGGCTGCGCTCTCCTCCGCTTGATTTATTAATACATCCATTGAATTCAATGGCGATCGATTGGAGAAATGGTCTGTTAGCTGGTCGTTAGCCATGAAAAAGTTAATGATTTGATCTCTAGCGATTGCATTGGTGGTGCCGCTGTGGAAATTGGTATTTGAAGAGCCCTCGAACATTGCCATATCGTATATAAAAGAGGTGTATGAGCGCAGACGTTATCTGTGTTGAGAGTTTGTGAGGTGGGGATGACAGAGTTCTGAACCGCCTTCAATATCGATGATCGATATCGGAATCGGAACTCGGATCTATTAAGAATCACGTGATTTTCGTCTTCACCGCTTTCTTTCAACCTTTGTGCGTCATCCCATGCTTCCCATCGACCACTCACCCCTTCTTTTCCCTCAAGCAGACTTGCCATCTGGATACATCATCTCAATCTCAAACACAGGAGATATTTATGCGAATGGGAAGGGAATGCTGAGCCAGGGGGGGTAGGCTCTGCATTCCCCAGTGCTACGCCTCAGCCAGGGCTCTGCAGGGAATTCCGAACGTTGGCTGAACACATTTATCTCGGTGAATATGCAATGTTACAGGTCTTCCGTGGCGTGGAAATTGATAGTTTACATTGGCGTTTCAACAGCTATCGTCACCCCTTCAATTCTCCTACACTCCCTGAGCATTGCATGCTTAACCCTTCGTCTTAGTATGGCAAACCTCGATAACGATTCCAGCGTGTCCGCTCAGCACACATGGAGATCCATCCCAACACTATTTCTCGTTCGGACAGGACCATCCTGCTCACTCTCCTCCGTCCCCGTCCCATTCTCTCCCGGTAACCACTTCCCAACTCATTCTACTCCAACCCGCGCATGCCTTACTCCACCCGGTAATCACCCATTCCACCAAAACGTCGCTGCCATTACACGCAAATGGAACCCGCAGTGCCGCCGTGGGACTTAGGAGCAACGGCTGATTCTCGTCTGTTAATCAATGTACGTATTCGGCCCAGCGTTGCATCTCCCTATCGCACTTATCGTGCCCTATCCTTTTTGCCACTGCATCTTGTGCGAAGAAGCACTCTACAGTATGGTGTTTCACCCTTCAAAGCTGTGTTTTCAGGCTCATTCCGCCATCATCATCCTTCGCTACTCTTGACTTCAATACATCTCTACAACGTACATGAATAGCATCTCCGGCGATCGACGACATGGATGCTCGCTCAGTGCTGTCGATTATAATTTCGGGTACATACGACTGACAAGCTATCTTCATCTTCGTTATTCGACGTTGACTGTTACTCTTATTCAGTCCGTTTCTCTGGGATCCTAAACGCCTTCGCGATCTCTCGGAAACACAAGCATGGCCTGGTAAGTTTCGTTCCCTGCACCGTTATTAGTGCTCTAGCTTTGACGGCCACGATCTGATTGTGCCAATCGATCGATGACTCCTGAACCGACCCTGCTCCCTCACAACAACACATCGAGCTGAATGACGCACACTATTCCCGACTCAACTACATCAAGTTCAGTTCTCTGCCCGCTTCCTCATCCAGTCCAGGCCCCGATCGAAATCCAGCGAGCTCTTTCCTTGAATTCGATGGCACCATAAAGTATGGAGAAGCAACTTTCACATATAAATTCTTATGCTACTTAATGTCTCTCACGTAACGTAGATGCCAATATTATTGATTTTTCATTTATACGTATACACTCGATCGCTGCTAGATATAACCCAAAGGCAACACAGATTCCACCCCCCACCCGAAGCTTCGAGTCACCGACGTGCTATCCCATCGAGTGTGCTAGCATTCTCTAACGAACACCCGTCGGTGAATGGTGGTATCTTGAGAGATATCCAGCAGCACGTCGTTTCTATGACAAAGATTAAGTGAATTTGCTGCGAATTGAACTGAAGAAAGAAAGAACTTAGATTTGACTAGCTACAACGATGTCACTGAGGCAAGATGTACTTGATACTTTGCTTTGGGATAGGGCAGACATTCGTATATGCACGTTAGATAAAGTTGTTGTAGTCGTTGTGAATGAAGATGTTCAGGGTGTAGTTGCGCATTCTCCGCTCGTTTGACCTGTCCTTCAAAATAGTCCTGAGCGCTCCGTGTGGATGTGCACTTCGGAGCCATAGACATCTTCTGCCAGGAGCTGTAAGATCGTACGCCGCATGTCTTGCCTTCGCGAATGCGTAAGCAATCGAAGCCTACAAGATCGTAGTGAAAACGAAGAACAGGCAATTGGCGCGTCAGCGTACTTAACTCATCACGTGCTCGTGCTCATCGTTTCGCATAGCGTCAAGCACTGTTTCCGCCTGGTTTCCGCTTCCTCTGGCTTCCCAGCTTACTGTTCTGGTATGAACCGGTACCTGCGCGCAGCCCTCAGCAGTACGCATCCGCAAGCGCTCCCTGCCCAGCCTCCCTCTTTGTTGTCTCATTGGTTCTCCCAGCTTGGAGAGTAGGACTTCATGTAGCTCGAGCTCATTCGGTGCAAGTTTTGCATTGTGAATTTATTTCCTGTAAATATGCCCACCCTTCTTAGCTCTCCCTTTTTCATTGACGGCGTATAGTGGAGACGATGCATCCTCCCCCATTCTACACTCCTCATAGAATACCCCGCCGTCCTCCTCCTTAAGACCCCGACCCCTCGCCGGGATTGCCTCCCCTCGTTTTTCGCCATGATGCCCCTTCTAGCGCGAATGCAACACTGCAAGAGCTTGTCAGGGAAAGAGCTCTAGAATGCCGCACTCATTGCAGTTTATTGGACAGAGCTGGCCACAATGTAGCGACGCTTGGGGAACAGTGGATTGGAGCACTGCAAGATGATGGACTATGAAGGTACTTGTGCGTACGCTGTCCCTCTCATCATCCACTAACCAATTCGCAGCCCCCGTATACCTCTCCTACGCAGCCATTCACTACCTACCTCAATCCAACCACACTGAAATCACTTTCAAACACCAAAGTCTACGCCACCGTCTCCTGAAGCTGCAGGACGGCCACAAGCCAATACAGAACCTCGAGACATTGGAACCCTGGAACTGCGAATCGCTCAGCCCGGCTCCGTCTTCATCGTCCTCAATCCCATCTCTCCAACGTGCGCACCCAAGTCTAAAGTATGTTCCCGAAACCCAACGAGGTGGAATGGTCGCGCTTTTTACTGATCCTCTCGCAAATTCTAGCTCACCACGATGAAGAAGTTAAAATTTCCACGCAACGAAGGTTTCACTTCCAGTGAATTGTGCTGGTTAGCGGGAGTATGTAAGTTTGTTTCTTCCTTTTCGCAGCTTATACCTACGTTCAAACATAGATTGTATTCGCGTTCAGCGCAGATCGTTCTTAGGGTCAATCACAGAGTGTGCTCGTTCCGTCGCCACATGCAGACCCGTTGGCTCTCTCCAGTCTTAATTCCGTCCTTCGCGCCGTCTTCAGTTACGTGTCGTTCTCGGCATCTGGTTACCGTATACTGAATTAGCTCCCGACTGCAGGCTTAGGGTTCAAACTCGCTAGGAGGCGAGCTTTACAACTTTTCAGATATCGCCCGCTCTCCCCCCACCACCACCACCCATCTCCACCTCTTTTCTTCTTCGTCCGCTGCGCTACAATGCACGCATGGAACTACCACTGGCGCCGCCCATGCAAGACAACGCTGCAGGATAGAGCCTGGTGAAACAGTTGGGACGCAGCTAGGTGGGGAGAGGTAGAGGACGCCGGACAACGTACGAGGACTGCATAAGAGGCAAGGAGCAAAAATGAGGGGGGAAACAGCATGTACTCGCCGTATGTACTCAACTTAATCTACACTCTTTACCGAATATACCTGTTTCTTTCCTCGCACCCCGTGACCGTTGATGTGTTGACAGCTCCGTTAACGCGTTGGAAGCATCAATGTTCAAGTTGTTTCAGCCACGATCGCGAGCGATAGTTGACCCACTTTAACTACTTCATATCTGGATCCATATGCAAAAGCGTTCACCATATACGAAGGCTGGATAACCACTAAATGGACTAGAATTCAAGTTTTCAGTGTAGTCAATGCTCGTTTTTGTGCTATACTACAATCGAATACCAATATGAAATAGTACGTGTCAAGATAAATTCCGAATAGCCCTTCACATTGCTGACTGTCAGGTGTTTCAGGGCGGGGTCAAAGCACCTGCCTACGTGTCTGAACGAACTTTTCGTATTTTATTCGTAAAACAAAAAGTGGACGAGGTATGGATCAACCTCTATTTCTATCGTCTTCACGCATAAGCTGAAATGCTTGGACGAGTTCGTAAACCTCCTTCCGTAGTCCAACATCCTTTTCAAAGTTCGTCGCAGATGTCGACTCCATCTTGAAATACGAGAACAGGATATTTAGATATCTCGCAATCAGAAGAATATCATTCTTCCCATGGCTGATTTCAGAAAAACTATTCACTGATAGCATATTCAACTCCTGTCGAAGTGCAAAGGATAGTCCGCATTCCTCGAACAAAAGAAGTAGAGATGAAAGACTGACACTGATCTTCAGCGAACGCAGCTCTACGCAGGAATCTACAATAACTCGAAAAACGTCTAAGCCTACGCCAGGCTTATGTTCCAGCGGAAGACCCAAGGTTCGTATCCTCGGCCATCGTTTCGTAGCCTGAGGAAGAGAGGATGAAAGACCTACAATGCTCCATTTTTCGATGGCCAGAAGCTCAAGAGCATGGAGATTTTCAAAGGAGAGGAAGAAGCTTTATGGTAGTGCGAAGGTATGATCAGAGGCTGCAGAGGAGGAATGCTGTTCGTCGGGACTGAGAGTCAGGTTCTAGAGAGAATGCGCCGACTGAGAAGTCGGAAAATCGATAGTCTGTTTCAAGAGATCGGACCATCCTCCTGCAGACTGAAAGCGTGGATGAAATTGTAAGATTCCGCTTGGATTACCCAGGAACGCCTAGAAGTAGCGAGAGGTATAACGCCCTAAAAATCGCGATAACCCAGACGTATCTATCTCAGAAGAATATTTATTTCATAAATACTTCTTTGTTGTATAACGCGCTCGTTGAGCCTTTGTATGTATGTGTTCCATATAGTAATTAGGAATCTAGGATCAGTGAATATCCTACCTCTCAGTCTTCTGTAATACTTGAGCTTGGATCTTGAATTTTT
>JASFCX010000330.1:0-13642 GCA_036937015.1 Crucibulum parvulum | reverse complement strand
CAGAAAATCATAGAATACTTTGTTCGAGCAGCTTGGACCGTCGTCGAACCCATAACCAATAGTATTTGGCTTTTGAACGCCGACTCATTAGCTCGCCTTGGAGAGTAGAGCGAGTAATCCTACCTCTGGGACGTCGATCACATCAGACGGAATACCCTTCAGCTTCGGTTTTACACATTGCTGCATCGTCCACCAGCAGTCTGGATCGTTCACACTGTCGTAACTCTCAGCTGCGTTGGAGTAATCGCCATCAGGAGTTCCCTGAACAAATTCGTGTTAGATAGAGAAATATAAACTACGAAGGCGTTCAAACCTGCCTTCTGCGATATTTTGGTAGGAATAGATCCAGAAATGGAATTCCATTCATACTTAGCTTTGGTATCGCTGGGAAGGATAGAAGCAGGTTCCCAAGGCGTAGGAAATGACGAGAGGTGAGCGGAAAGCGGGGCGTAATCGTAAGGAACGCATTCAGCATCCGAATCTAATCGCGAATTTAGCCGGAGCTCGTATAGACATAGAGAAAGAAAGGTGTCGTCGAGTGAAAAGAGGAGGAGGAGGAGGGGGGTTCCAAAGACCATAGCAGGACGTCTTAAGAGCTAGGAGATCGACTACCCATACGAGGGTAGAAATACACGTAACAGGAATTTCGATTCCATGAAATGAAGGAATGCACATGCTCACCTCGATCGACTGATTCCTCGTCGCTGTCGTCGTTGAGTTCAGTGTCCTGAGCCATAGTAGGAAATATGACCAGCGAGAAAAGGATTACAAGGACAAGCTTCAGAAAAAACGAGTGAAAGAACGAACGTCTCATATCACTGGAGAGAAGATTGGTTATGCACCAAAGAGTAGTCACAAAAGCTACGAGAACTTACAGGATAGATAAATGTCGGAAGATGAGATTCAAAGATGGTACAATGCTTTGAGGACGAGTGGGTGAGAAGATGACAACAGACGTAGAAAGACACAGAGTGCATTTAAAGGGCACCCGGCTGAAGTCTCAAATACTGCGTCAACGAACCACAGAAGCTTGGTTAGGTGGCTGCATTCAGCAGAAGGACCTGCATTTTCAAACTAAGGAATTTACCTTCCTCATGTTAATGACTGCGTACGATGCGCGAAGACCGGTTTAGGGTGAGCAAAAGAAGGATTGCTTTTTTCAGAAAATCTTGCGAGAGATATTGTTAAACGGGGGAATACCGTTATCCTCAGGGGAACCTCCAATAGATATATAAACTCGATTCGGAGATTGACCTCTTCATATAACTGACCAAAGTGACGCCTTGCTGAAAGACTCTTTACATTGCTACAGACAATATAGTAGTAGCCATAATGTGGTTCGATCTGCAGAATGATGATCGCACGCGGGACTTCTCGTGTCGTGGGGGTCGTCGAAGATATATATCGACAAGCCTATCATTTCAACGAAATCACGTATAAGAAGCTTAGGAGCCAAAACATCCAAATTCTCAGTGAAAATCACCAAGTGAAGTGTAGGCACACACGCGGATTTAAGTAAGAGACCACACTTCAGAATCAAAAGCATTTGCCACGCCACCACCAAAGAAGCTCCCTTTACTAAATGGGAGAGGGAGAGACGCAGCTTAAGGATAAACATCCACTCTATCATTCGTAGCGCTAGAGTACGGTTGTCCTCCTGTTCCAAGATACGGTTCAACCCTTGGCTGTCAGGCGACATCAATATCCTAGTACAGTCACCAATGCTTCGAGTCGTTCCTGTAACTAAAAGACACGCCAATCCGGATCACGTATCGCCAGTTTCATCGGTGTCTGTTCGAGAAAGGAGTGGGGTCTGGCACGCTAGCTAACATTTGGAATGGGGCCAGGCTTCATGTCGGTCGTTGACGTAATTATGAAGTATCTACTCAGTGCCAGTGCTACTCGACGCCTGCGATGATTCAAAGCGGAAATTCAAATTGCAATCACGTACAAATAATATTATTATTGCTGTCCTTAGTCGTACTGGACTTTGAAATCTTTTGAAGTTCAGTAAGGTCCACAGAGCGTATCCAGGTATTACAAATTTACCCTGAATTTTTAGTACTTCATGCTCACGTTATGTCTCCAAGCACAAAGAATGCAGTTGATCATACTTATGCTGGCCGAAATTTGGCAGACTCGTCATCTTCTATACATCCAGTTATTTGAGATAGAATAGAGTTGTTCGAGTTTCTACTCGATGTCATGGTCTTCCTCTGAATGAGGTACGACTGGCAATGTCATCGCCTGCCAGGTTTTAGCAGAGACTACAAGGATCTGCAATAACTGGTTCAGCGATATGCCTCGATCTACTTCAGTCCTCCCAACAGCAATCGTTGCATGCATCGCGATGTCTATCAAGTGTTCGATAACTTCAACCAGCAAACAAAGCTTGTAAGTCCCCGCAAAAGATTTGGATACTGCATTCATGCGGATTTGGAGAAGATTTCCTACAAGCCAGAACGGACAGATAATAAGCGTCCTGCATAGGGTTTCAAGTTTTGTTTGGGCTCTGTGCCCCGAAAATGTAACGTTGGGTTTGATGAGGAAAAGTCTATCTGGAGCGGCGACCAGCAAAAAAAAGGCCATCACAGAAAGTAATACCTAAAAATTGCATATATGCATCCTAAGTACGTGTAATGATGTTATGGTGAGTTGAGAAGTACTTGCCGTCGATTTAAACCTCCAATCTAATTGCTCATCTAAACGTTGACTTGCACGTTCTTTATGTGTCGGAGGAGCGCTTCTGAAAATGGGAATCCAGCCCCTACACCATTGTATGTCGATTCTTCCGAGGGCTTTGATCATCGAGAGCAACATCGGCAGCCAAAATGCAGTAGTCGTTAAATATGAGATCAGTTTTTCGACTGTTTCTTGTCCTTTGTCTTTCATATTTAGTATAATACCGAGAGAAAAGTTAGTGAAAACCATCCCAGCAATTAGCGAGGTGCCGTGGATACTGAGGCCTACAGTTGAGCTTCTTGTATACCAGTAGTTGATTTGGAATAGCAGAAGCAGAAACCTGCATATATCACTAAGAATATCTCAGAATCAACTCTCGTCGAAGCGCTTCAACATTTACTAACTGAATGATTGCAAAAAGTAACACACGCCGCGGATGAGCGTCCTCATGAAATCTATGACCGCGCAGACCGTCTAAAACTGTCAGCCAAATTCGAAGTCTGTGAAACTGAAGAGGCGTACTCAGCATTTCCATTGTATTCTGTGAAACTTTGAGATTGTTCTCCAAATCACTCATATTCTGAGGTCTCAAGTTCCCTAACGAGAACATTGACGACTCGCCTAGAACAAGCTTCATAGGCGAACGACCTGTGTAAGAAATTCTCCATGTGACGTTCAAGTATTCTCGATCTTTGAAATGGCGGAAAGTGATTAGACTCCTTATTGAAATTCCAGTTGTAGATACATACCATTATAAGAGGACGGCTGGGGATCTCGAAGGTTCTGAATCGCAGAACACTCCTCTCGATTAACTGGAATGGAAACGAGGTCCTAATAAGTGACAAACCGTTAATATATATCTGCTTTAATCAATCTAAGACTCACCAGCGGCCCATGTCCATTTTGAAGAGCACTCATGTACGGTGCATATGCCCACTCTGCGTGCATATCCCTCGTAGTCTTGTTCATCATCTTGAGGTTTAACCGTGTTTCTAAATTCCCGTTATGGGCGAAGTTACGCTTGCACAGCGTCCAGTTCGGTCTCATATTCTGGCGGTCTTGGCCGCACTGATACCACATTTTGTTCATTGATGTATTTCCGATGTAAGAGAGCATTTTCGAACACATACCGAGGTTCTTTTTAACTGCTGATGAGCCAAATTGTATGACTTCCGATTATACAATTCTGTGAAATCCGCAACTCGTAATTGAGTCCTTGAATATTGTAACATGAGATATATATAGCTTTTTGAACGAACATCACTCACCTTGTAACGATGTAAGGATGTTGGTCTAGAGGATCACTTCCATCGGTTGCAAAGAAGGTGGCGCTCGGTCGATGCTTTTTGTTCGGATTTGGATTTGATTTTTTAGTAGCAGAAAACTCTTTTGCTGTTTCTTCATCTACATCTTCATCATCTTCAAAACCACGATCATCTGGCCGCATATGTTGAGATAACGAAGTGGGCAGTCCATGAGGTTCATCAGTCGTTGTCGTGTCATTTCCAGAGTTGCACTGCGACTGAATATTGTGAAATTCGATCAATGGAATGTTGATTCCAAACGAGTCAATTGCATCGTCCTCTATTCCACGAGGCTTGTCGTTGTCAGATCCTAGAGGGAACCTAGACGTAAATAGGATGTGAGAATCAAAAAGCATCATGAGATTTTCAATGTGACGCACGGCCAAGCTCGGACTGGGGGCGTCTTGACAGAAGGAGGTACCCAGCTCGAATACCCATGAAGGTTGTTCAGAAGTGATGGAGAGTTTGGTATCAAGACTAGAGAGCCTCGCAGATCATAGTTAGTCAGAAATTTCCGTTTACTATCGACACGGGGTTAATCGTCGGCGCGACATCGCAAAGATTGGAAGTATAGACTCACAAAATCTCAATAGGAACTTGGATTTCGACCTTAGCACTTCGATGCTTGTCTTTCAACTTCAAGCCGTGAAACACAATGTCCGAGAACAATATCTGGCCCGGATACATCTCTGGAAACAGAACCGATTGCTTCCAACTTTCTTCATATCTAGATTCCCTCACCCAGACCGTAGCAGCAATGTCGAAAGTCTGATTATCGTCAATTAGCGGCTGTACAATCGTCGACATTGATTCCACCTCAGCGAGGGTTGTGTTTGCGTAGAGATTGCGGTGAAGATGATGAAGGCGTTTCCATGTTGTAAATAACATATTCCCAACGAGAATACTCACGAACGACAGGAAAATAAACGCCATTGTCCATAGGATACACTTGCATCCAGAGCTTGACTTGCGTCGTGAAGGACCTGGGTCGAAGTTGAGTTGGGACCCTGAATCCTTAAGAACGACCATCTTCTATAGCAGAAGGAACTGGTGTTTGTCCTGCGAGTTGCGGGAAAAGGTGAGAGGTCAGATATAAAGGTATTTATGGCAACTTCGGAAATTTATTGATGAGTAGAAATCGCTTTCGGTACCGCTACCCGCGATGAACGGAAAAAATCTGAAAGGTGAACCACGGCACTGTCAACCCGTGGGATGAGATCACAAAATCACCAATCTATTTTAAAGCACTGTTAGTCCACACAAATTGTCATAGGAGGAAGTTTGACTCAACAGTATTTAGTGAATCCTGTTATTCAGAATCCAGCTGAAGGCGAATCAAATCCAGGAGGTGTTCATGCTGACTCGGGAAAAATAGCCATGAGAATGGAGCAAGAAAATGGCCATCAGGACTAGCAAATTTACATAGGCCCGATTAACACCTTAATTGAAACAAAATACTTGAGGAAGATAATACGCCGTATAGTTGAACTTAGAGTATCAATATTATCAGTTCAACCGCTCATGTCTTCGGGATTTGACACTGGCTCAGGACGTCGATGGGGACTCTGGGATGATAAGATTTCAGCTTTGTCAATGTGGGAGGTAAAATCACCTAGCTTCACTAACATGAAGATTCAAGTTTGTCAATAAGTCAACAGAACCAATTCAAAATGAGATCTATGTAAGTTGAACACGGCTGCCAGCAGGAAGAGCAGAGCTTAAGATCGTCGGAAGATAGGTTGTGCCAAACATGAGCAAATCGAGATTTTTCCGTTAGACCTGCAACAACTTTCACGGCAGACTTGAACTCAGAGCAATCCATCTATAAGCCAAATATTCCCAAGGTATGGAATCTGGTCTATTCGGTGGTGCTTCACTGCTGGAAAACGTCACAATACATTTATTTTTACAGCGCAACGACTTTGATCTACCGCGGGAACAGTTGAAACGGATCAAAGTCGAAATTTATGGCTGCACCGAACGCATCGAAACTATGACTGGTGCCCCAATTTAGTTGAATGCACTCAGCAAGTAGGAGAAAGTGATGTTCCCGAAGACCATACCGTATTGGCTACTTCATTTAATCATCCTGAGACCTTCACAGTACGACTAGACTACACCACCAGGAGGTCCCAGGCTACATTCAACTTTTATCCAAGCCTATCCTTTTCAGGCTTAGAATCCCGAGACTTATGTGCTAACATAACTTGCTGCTAATATCAACCACCACTTTCTGATTACAAGATTACCTCAACTGGAAGAACTGAACTGATGGATGACATCCCATCGATACCAGACTTCATTGAATGTTTTAAATTGAAGACAAATCTCACCAAGTTGAGATGAGGCTTGACATTCCAGATGAACTCGATCCATTGAGTTGGCAAGGACCTAATACAATCCATGAAAATATCATGAATGAGACAGGCATACATTTAAAGTGGTGAGTTGTTAAATTACATGTGGAGTTGTTCAGTGTATGCTAATACAAAGCTGTTTGCTGTATGATAGAGACTACATCTGAGATGAGATGTGGATACATGATCCTGATGGTTTTGCACTGCATGCCCGGACTGCTAAGAAGGTTCACTGAGAAGTGCTTGTTGCTCTTGGTCCACACCATGAATGGGGTGCCGATGGACATGACAAGCTGACAGCCATTGGTTTTCCAATCTGGGGAGTGCATGATAAATGGAATGGCAAATGGCTTGGTCTTTGGGTTGTGCCAAACAATTGTCTAAAACTCACAGTAGCATATTTATATTTAAGCCTTGTGTATAAGCTTGGTGGTAAGCTTTTGAAATTATATGCAATGTTATCTTTATTTGTCTAATTAAGCTATTAGGAATACCAATTCAAAGCACTACTGACTGTGGGAGTGAGACAATTAGAATGTTTGCATTAACAAATGCATTAAGGTTTGTTCTCATTGATGAACATCAATACAACTCTATGCTCATGGATGTTTTTCATCAGAGAGTTATTTTCTTATCTTCCATTGGATGAACTCCCTGCACATAAGTTCCTTTGTAGTATTCACAATATAACTATTGAGCATGGCTGGTTTTGGTTACATCTTCAATGGGGAGACAACATCAAGGTCTTCTATGAAGTTGGCAGCTTTATTTACAATCCAGCAGACCCAGTGCAATTGTAAGCCATTGATTATATTGATGTGCATTAACAGACTCATATCCAATTGTAATATATTAGTGAACTGCATGAGTGGTTATGGCCAAAGCTGATACAGCAGGAGCTTGATTCATTGCAAGACCGATTCAATAATCATCCCACAAGGTTTGATAAGACAAAGTTACTACCATCTGGTGTTGCACCTAATATTGCATATGCAATGCCCCAAGCATATGGTGGTGAAAATTACCTTCAGCCTGTTGATTGAGAAGTTATTCAATCCATTATGGAAGAGATTGGTGCTAAATGTATTCAATTTGTGACACCTGAATATGCACGTAAAGCAGAGGCTATTTTTTTGGCTATTAAAGTAACAAATTTAACAAAGGAGAATGTCTGGAAGGTGTTTTTGATGCTCCCTTATATGTATGTACATTAGATTAAAAAACCACAAATTATATTAGAAGTTTCAACAAGAGTAAGGAGCGTGAATATAGTATCAAACAAATTGCTGAGTAAGGACTGTGGTATAGCTAGCAAAGTGTATATGAAACAAGTAAGAAGAGAATAAAAGAAATAAAGGGACATCATAGAGAACTTTGAGAAGAAGTATACAATCTATGATGGCATATGAAATGAGTGGAGGGTTAAAAGAGCAAATATCAATAGAAAAGTGTAATGGGTATAAGTGACAAAGTGAATGTCACTAATGTATGTATAAAATTATGGCAGAAAATTAAAACAAAGAAAAGTGGGACATGGAATGATACAAACCACCTAGAGGAAGCCAATACAGAGAGGATGGGAAGTGTGATGGCCTGAATTAACTTCTGGTTCAGATATGTCTGGCTCATCTTGTTTATTGTCCAATGTATTGATATCTTGATGGTTGAAGTTGAATGTTTTCAGATCTTCAAGATCCAATAGAGTGCAAAAGCGATTGCACTGATGCTTCTCAATGAATTTTTGAATTTGATTTGGCCCCTGGTCCCAATATGCTTTACCTCCAATGCTACATTCATTCATAAATAAAAATATGCACTTAATACTGAAAGAGCACTCACCATGTATGTGTTTGTGGGTCAAAAAGTGTTATACAATTGTTTCCTGGATATATAAGTCCTGAATTTGAATTAGCAATTGCCCCAAAATATTTATATGAAATGAACCTTGAAGGTCAGAGAACAAATAATCTCCTTTGTTATCAATGAGCACTGCATGTGAGAATGCAACAACAGCATGGCCAATATCATCTCAAGGATTGACAACATCATCATTTCTGCACAGCTTTACTTCAGTATAAACCACATTGCCAATTGGCAGAAGAGGGGCAGCCAAGAATGTCAGAAAGATGAGTGGTGCATCTTCTGATGTATCCTCTAATGGTTCTACAACAGTCCCAATAAATGCATCTGCATTCCAAGTTATATCTATGAAATAATTTAGTAGAAGAAAACCAAATATCTTGAAAGTTTATTATACACCTGGAATAAGATTATGAACTGACAAAGTTATCACATGGTCCCAGAATGAGTTCATGAAGTACTGTGCAAGGACAAGAATCTTCAACTCTGCTTCAAGGTCAAGTTTGTTTGTGTTACAAAGTGAGATGGACTAAGGGCGTGTGGGGAAATGTTGGAATAGGGGTGGGAAAAGGATTGGATGGACTTGGCTTCAGCTTATGTGCTGTGCCCTTCACAATCTATTCAGGTGTCCTAGATTTGTTGAGTAATCGGTAAGGTAGAATCAGAATTGTAGCAAAGGCACAAGGCCTAAGACTACAAGGGCGGACAAGGTGGAAGAAATGCAAAAGAAGTCAGGAATGTAAGTTCAAAAATACTGTTACAAAGTGAGACAGACTAAGGGCATGTGGGGAAATGTCAGAATAGGGGTGGGAAAAGGATTGGATGGACTTGGCTTCAGCTTATGTGCTGTGCCCTTTGCAATCTATTCAGGTGTCCTAGATTTGTTGAGTAATTGGTAAGGTAGAATCAGAATTGTAGCAAAGGCACAAGGCCTAAGACTATGAGGGTGGACAAGGTGGAAGAAATGCAAAAGTAGTCAGGAATGTAGAATGTATTGATTTTTGAACTGAATTTCTTAGTAGTACAAACTGAATTATTTATACTAACCAAACTAATTGTCCATATAAATGGGGATTGGAAACAAGACATGAGATATAAGACACAATGTCAAAGTAAAGACATAATAAAAGGATTGGGTTAATGTGTGTAAGAATGCAGGGAAAAGGATCATGTGATAAAACTAATTGTCAGAACTAAATATAAACATCATGGAAACAATAACTAGGAAACGATCTCCAAGAAAAGAAATAGTTATTGTTAGAACTGGAAATAAGCGGAAAGTGCATGAAAAAGTGCAGGAAAGGTTTCAGGTTGTGACAGTTTGTCATTTCAAATGCTGTGTCTGGTTTACATTGAAAGATGGCATAGTCAACACCATTAAGACAACCCTAAAAGAATTCTGGTCAGGTAATAAATTATGAATAGTTACCAGTGCATACCTGGAAGGTGTACTTGCTATAGCCTTTTGAAAGATATCCACCAAGGGGTTGACCACCCTTTTGGTATTTCTTCCAGCCTTGGACAATCTCAATACTCTCAATGATTGAGCTGTGAATTGTAGTAAGACCTCCTGATTGATTGACATGGAACTCAGTACACTTAAAATCAAAAGCCTTAAATGTGGGTTTGGGAGCTTCTTGTGGTTCTGCTTGAAGATTTGATCAGTAGGCACTGATGTAGTGACTGGCAGACAATGTGAATGCTGGAGGCCCTATATCAACAATAATTAGAACATGAACTCTGGTCACAAGAAGAGAGAACTCACCAGTGAGTTTTTGGCATCTTTTTCAAGTAGACACAGCCAATAACTTGCTTTGTTTAACAGGAATGATCACAGGTGCATTGCCATCATCAGAGTCCCACTCCATCTGGATTGGAACATCAAATAAGATCAATAAATACATAAATACTGTATCTTACCTTGTCTTCTACCACCATAATCCTTAATGACATTTGTTTATTCTCAACAGACTATCTGAAAGGGAGTCACTGTTTTTGAGCCACTCAAATAACTTGCCAAGAGTATCTGCATGATACTGCTCAGATATTTCCACTGTTTCTGATGGTGTTTTGGAGACACTATAGAATGGTTGGGTACTATACAATTCAATTAGTTTGCCAATAGAGAAAACAAAATTTCATAAGTAACATACACATCTAGCTTTGGTACACATTCCTTGTTGAATGCTTTGGCAGGGATCTCTTGAAATCTTGCATAAGCTCTGGACAAAAGTGTCCAGAGGATATCAGTGGTACTTGTCTGTGTGCTGAAAATGTTGGCCAGTTGGTCCGTTGGAAACTATAAATGTTGTCAGATTGACACAGGTTATTAAACATGGATGTACAAACCTTCTTTGTTGCACACTTTCCTGAAGGCCAGTAGAGGAATGCATACTTGATGCAAATGTTATCCAGTTTAGATTGTTTACAGACAGCAGCAATCCTTTCCTGTATAATCTTACTCTTTGACTGTAGGCCAAGTGTAACTGGTTGGTGTAGGCAACTACATGAGGCATCTGCCTCATGTAGATCAGCCAAGAGAGTTGCACTGGAGGCAATACCATGAGTTCTGGCATCTAGAGGGGCTTCTTCTAAATACATGGTCAGCTAATATAAAATACAGAAGCAAAATGTACTTACTTGCACTCAGATGGTGGCAAGCACTGCAATGAAAGCTGTCTATAAGCTTTGGTGGGAGTACACCACAGCTTGCACACTGTGAGTTATCTTGCAGTATAATGTCAGTTAAGTAGACAAGGGCCATATAAAATATAGTAACTTATGTCTACTAAACCCCATTTAGCAACAGGAAGCAACAACTTCTTGATGCATTTTGAGCAGTGGTCTGTATCAAGGAGAGCAAAGGCATGGTGGCAGCCTTTGCATTCCCCCATGACTGAGAGATATGAGCAGAGAACCAGGGCACAAGGATGCTCAGGTATTAACCATCTTTTTATACTTGAAAATGCTCCCAATGTGAGAATAGAATCTCCACAGAAATCTCAAAAATCAACCAACACCAACCCACTCATAGCCTAATTGTCAACAAGAACATAATCTATTCCCTGGTTGGAAAGTTGGTATCATACAACAGCAAAAAAAAGAAAATCTGAAATGCACAAGACTCACAAAAATGAATGGACAAATATAAAAAAGGTATAGGTCCACTCAACACATATGATATTCATTAGGGAACCTCAATGGTGAGTGGGCAAATGATGCAAGTGGCCTCTCACTAGCAAATATCATGAGTGGACTGAACCTCAAAAGGTATAGGTGCATACTACCCAATGACAAGGGCAATTATGTCAGAAATAATGCTCTTATGGCAAGAGTCTTAAACTGTCATGCATACAAAAAAAGAGAACACCATAGATTATTGAGTAATGAATATATTTGAAGCAAAAGGCAATAACTTGATAGTAGCAAAAGCTCTACAGCATAGCACAGTTCAGCATTGAGGTGAAGAGCATGTCAAAGACAGCTGACAGTGGGGAAAGTGCCAGGAAAAATTAAGGGACACACAGCTTGTATGGTCCCTGAATAAGAGACCAAACAGCCGCAAATCAATATCAAATTGTAAATGCACAGATCATATAGTATGATCTTAAGAGGACTGTCTGAAGAGTTGAATACTGCATATCAACATTACTTTTTGTATATAGCCATTGCAATCCCAAAATCAAGCAGGATGGTTCACATTCTTTGGTATATAACTCAGGTAATGACAGATAACAATGTTGCCAGGAACAGCTGAGGGACACAACCCTGGCTACAGTAAGTGAATGCAAGCAATGTCATGGCATCAGGTTGTCGGTAAAGGAAGCTGGCACTCCTCGCTGACAGTAGCCTCGCGTTTGCATAGAGGCCCGAATCACAACCAGTTGCACAGTATGTACATAATGCACTGTGCAGATCAATGCAGACCTATGATTACAGCTGATCTCAAAACATTAGACCAATTTTGTCCGTGTTCTTCTTCGGTGGTTTTTGGAGTAAAGTGGAGCAAGCGCATTCAAAATATTATGTAATCTCCACGGCCCGTGTTGAAAGTGTCAGAATATTTGGCAACTCCCTTATGGCCAAATACACAAGAAGTCAGCCGCCCATTGAAATGTAGGGTTTTCTATTTGTACAGCTCCATGAACAAATAACATCAGACGAAGAACGCGAAACACCAATTGGTCTAATGTTTTGAGATTAGCTGTAGAACCTGCCCGCCACGGCGTTTATACAAACCACAAGCAAAGAAAAGAGCACAGCACGGCAACATATCCCATACTTAAAGTTTAAACTGTGGAGGGTATTTTATTCTCAGATGCAGGGCCCTAGCAACAGATCTGATAGGTATATTTGTTCAGCTGTGATTGAAGAAGATACGGACGATTTTTCATCCGCGGGGCTGCAGCTTCTGTGAATACTCCAAATCACATTGCGGCGCACAAGGGTCTCGAGAAGATTATCATTTTTCATTGGTGAAAATGAGGCGATAGGGCACAGTATTAAGGGCGAGGGTCGTCACTTGCTCAGGAATGAATTGCTCAATGCGGTTTACCTCGAGGAGCATGCCGCGTTGGGATCATGCCCAGTAGAAGATATTAATAATTATAACCCGAAGAAGCAATACCACTGAGAATTTTATTATCTATGATAAGGAACAAGAACATTGCTGGTCTCTTTCTTTCAGCGCTAGCATGATTAAACTTAGTATCCATATGCTACCTAATAGCAAGCTTCGAATTCTCGTAAGATGGTTGCTTTTACTTACATACTCTATGCCCTCGAAACAGAAACATTGCCTTAAGTAAGTACAGTGACTACAACCGCCACCGTCAGAGGCGCGGAGAATCGCGAAATGAGCTCGGCGTGCGAGATGAGTCCGTGAAGTCGGGTTTACAGTTGATTGTATATAGATACAGGCAATTATAGCCATTGACTCCTGGAGGAGGATTTTTCTTCTGCAGAGAGGTTGGTATTTTCTGAGCAGTTCATAGAAAGAACTTTGTCTGTTAATTGCGGAGGGAGGAATATCATATGCATTGATGTTCCAAGAATCAGAAACGTCAAAAATTTAAAATGCTTCATAAAGAAAAAGACTTGATTGGTGAATTGAATTCTATCTTCGTCCATGAACTTGGAAAATTGCATGTAACGCGCAGATAACGATACAGGTACCATGAAGTTGTCAGGAGAAATTGAAAGAAGACAAATGTGACATTCCATTTCATATCTGAGTATTCATCTATCCTCAACGACCCAAACTCGATATGAAGAGAATTATAAGTACCCAAATTTGGAATCTATTGTAACCCAAGTCGCTTTAATAATGATGGCATGGTCTTCGTCCTAATCCTTCTGTTCTAGAGATAATAATAACGCATTTGTCCCATTTTCGTTTTTTAAACCCTTGGTAAAGATGGGCGCTTGTTTGAATTTGGT